>KN884515.1:71667-88389 GCA_000934455.1 Apostichopus parvimensis
TATACTAGCCCAGGCTTCAATACAGGGATCAATCAGGATCCTGTGCCCCATGATATGAAAAAATCACAAAATTATAGCTCCGCCTTTTTCAGCTAAGAAACATAGCATGACTCGATCCGATGGTGGTGTGTTGGAGAGTGAATAAAAATCTTATTCAACACTCACTTCACTGGCTGGATGTGATATCTCGCATAATTACTAGTGCAAAAATTGGCATAACCTGGCAATACAATACACTGTCATCTAGACTATGCCCTGACCTGGTAGTGTTTCTTTTGTGCACACTAGCTATCTCAAGAGTATGCTACTCTGTACCTTTGTATTATCTTGACTATGCCCTGACCTGGTGATGTTTCTTTTGTATGTGCTCTAACTATCTTAAGAGTATGCTACCCTGTACTTTTGTAGTGAATAGAGGGATTAGGGTTTATGTAAATCGTCCTACATCCCTGGACATTACTCTCAATCAATAACAACCAGGGTTGACTAAAAGTAACAACTACTTGACGAACTTTCTAAAATAAACAGCTGACAGATTGACTTTTTCTGTCATAAAATTCAAATTAACTAAATTCTACTATTCTAATGTGACAATTAACTCCCTCCTTAAAAAAAATGTGTCTAACACATTTATACACATATCCACATTAGAATGTTTATTTCAGCCTATCCTGCACTGAAATCTCCTTCAACTTCCTCTGCTTCTCTCTAAGCTTCTTACAGCTCTTTGCTGATGAAGGATAAGAAATTGATTTGCACTATTTCTGTACTTCTACTCAAGTAGTCAGCCCCTACATTATCGGTTCCCTTTATCACTTGGATGCGGTATCGATATGGCTGTAATGCAAGTGCCCACCTCATTATCCTTCCATTTGCCACTTTCGACTTTCGAATGCATGTCAATGGTTGATGATCTGTCTCTATTACAAATTCCTTGCCATAGAGATATGGCTCAAACTTGAGCACAGCCCAGACTACGGCCAAGCATTCTCTCTCCATCACTGAGTATCTCATTTGACTCTTGTTCAGCTTTTTGCTAGCATAAGCTACTGGAAATTTTTCACCCGCAAACTCCTGAAGAAGGATCGCACCAACTCCTGTATCAGATACATCTGTCCGAAGTGTGAATTCTCTATGGAGGTCGGGGAGCTGAAGTATCGGTGAGCTTGCTAGCTTACTCTTCAGTGTTTGGAACACCTGTTCCTGGCTCTCGCCCCATCTAATCACGTTTGGTTCTCCTTTCTTCGTACAGTTAGTTAGTGGTACTGCCACGGCCGCGAAGTTTGGTACAAACTTCCTGTAGTAACCTGCCAACCCTAAGAAGGATCTCACTTGAGTCTTTGTAGTTGGTCTCTCTGCTTGCTGAATGGCTTTTATTTTGTCTGGTTTGGGCTTTACTCTACCTTCTCCTACAACATGTCCTAAAAATTCCACTTCATTGTACCCAATGAAACATTTTGTAGGTCTAGCTGTCAAGTTGGCTTTCTTGATTCTTGTGAAGACTTCTTTTACTCTCTGGAGATGTTCCTCCCATGTCTGGGTGTGTATCAGGATATCATCAACATAACTATGGACGTTCTCAATTCCTTTAAGAAGCTTCCTCATCACTCTGTTGAATGTAGCACCAGAATTCACAAGACCAAATGGCATCATATTGAACTCGTATAACCCATCATGAGTCACAAATGCTGTTAATGGCTTCGACTCTTTTGCCATGGGGATTTGCCAGTAACCTTTGCTCAGACCGATTTTACTAAAGTAGCAATCCTTGGATAACTTTGCAAAAATTTCATCCTGGTCTGGAACAGGTTCAGCATCAAACTCTGTGATCATGTTAATTTTGCGTGTGTCACAACAGAAGAGTTTAGAGGCTGAATGGAAAGTTATATACAAACACAACCGTATCTTTGTGGTTGAGGGGAGCAATGGGGGAGCAAGGGGGCACAAAGGGGGGCGGGGGGGTTATAAGTGTCCTAGACATGGGTGGATATGTTTCCATGGAAGGCTGACTTATGCAGATTCCATTGTACACCAAGACAAACTAAGAATCTTTCTCTCCACCAGTCATATTTGCATTTGTCTTTGTTTGAGGGTGAGGACATGTGTGGAGGTACTTAGTTTATTGCAGGGTTTGATGAAAGTGCTGTGGTACTTTGTAAGGTCCTAATCGTTGTCATGACTACTGTATATATCATACCTTTCAGTATTGAGATGACATCATCAAAGTAAGATGCAATTTCTTTACCAAAGTTTGCTTCTTTTTAAAAAAAAGAATGACAAATATCTGAAGTCAAGTTTACTTTCTATAGTGTTTCTTTAAATTTATAATCTGTTTTGATTTCACTTGCAGTGGCGTAGCTAGGGGGGGTCAAGGGAGGGCACGTGCCCCGGGCGCTGGATTTAGGGGGGCGCTGAAATGGGAGAATGAGAGTAAAACAATAAGCACTTTTTAGAAATACATGACGAAATTGATGTATGTCGTCAGGCATGAATATTTTCCAGTTACTAATAAGAATCTGAACTAAATGTAGTTGTATTTATTAGCAAATTTATAGATTGTGATTTCTTTTCAGTCCATTTTGACCGATTTCTCTTTTCTTTTTTATTCTGTTCTGTATTCTGTAATGACTACATGTCACGGAAATTTCAGATATGTCAAAATACAGTTTCAAGGCAGTAGATTTCGAAAAGTGGAAATATGATGGGGGGGGGGGGGCTGTAACGACTTGCCCGAAAAATATAACCAATTTACTTTTTCTTTCAGTAGTGGGGGGGGCGCAGTTTTCTACTCTTGCACCTGGGCGCCAAAATCTCTAGCTATGCCACTGTTCACTTGATATTAATTATCAGCCACATCAGCTTGTCACTCATAATGTACATGGGTGTTCATTTTTCCAGGTGGACATCTTAGCCACAACTTACACACAGTATTTTAAACCTATTTTTGCCAGAAATGCTAGAAACTAATATCATGGTTAATTTTTTCCACTAATTTAGATGGTACTTTACAGGCGTAGGTCGCAAACAGGTCGACAATTGGCTCATGCAGAAGGGGCTTCATATCGGAACTTTCCTCATTCGGGACAGTCAGACAAATGCAGGTAAGAGAAATATGAACATAAGCAGCCAACATTCTGTGTATGTTTCTGTGTATGGGTGTATTAAAAATGTAATTATGAAGCATTACCAACAGAACTTAATACTTCATTATTAGTTAATTGTTATGTAAATATGAGAGGGCTTTATTTTCAGAAATGCTGTTTAAGAGAAAAAAAGAAGACTAAATGGTTTTAATAGTCTTAATTGTTTAGAAGAGATTCATCTTTTTAGTACTTGCATCAACAATAGTTTCCCAATAGCTTTTAGTTCTTAATTTGCTTTGAATTTTCCAGGCAAAATATTTTAGGATTTTTCTGGTCGTCCCTCGGCAACCAAGTCCTAATTTCTGATTGTTCGAACAGCAACTTTGTCCAATAACATGTGGTTTAATATTGACATGTTTCTTGACAGGAGTATTTACCACAGTGCTGAAGCATAATTGCATAAAGCATATTTGATAGTTTTCAGTTACAAATACAAATATATTCCTGGTTTCCAATGTATGTTTAAGTTATTGATATTTAAGTTATTGACCAACTCTCTCGTGTTAAGGCCTGAAGAACAAGAAGAAACAAACCACAAAGATATTTCAGAACCCCAAATCAACCTTTTCATTGTCGTTATGTACTGCCGTATTTAAATTGTTCATAACACTAGAACCATCTACACTCTGCACAAGTTGTCATAATCCACTCTAGAGTTATCCAACTTCATTTTTGATTATTTTTATGATTATTATTTTTTTTTGGGGGGGGGGAGGCAATCATACATAGGTTGCAAGGTAGTGTGACTGCCACTTAAAAAGAAAAAAAGAAGAATACCACCAGCTAGAACACTGGAATGGTTCTGTTGTGAATAGAGCACACTATTTATTTTTCCTGAGGTCAATATTTCCAACGTCTGTTTTTCCAACAATTATTGTTTGTATATTTTTCCTTCTATAAAATATTGTTTGTGAAGTTCTGGTCAGTTCCATGTACTTTATTTGCATCATAATGATACTTTAACTTTGTCAATAAAATATAACATTTAAAGGTGACTTGGAAATATCATAAACAGCTTCTTTTTTTTTCATTTTGTTCTTGACCTTTACATAACATGGAACTTAATAATATCTATGTGAATATGTTCTTCAAAGAAATTGATTTCCATGTCCTCCAAATTTAACGATTGCCTTGCAGGAAGTTATTCCCTATCCATGCGAGACAACAATGAAGCCGGAGGAGGGATACACGTGAAGCACTACAGAATTCATTGGTCTGAGAACCAGTACTTCATCGCCCCTACCTGCAAATTTAGAACAATTTCTGATCTGGTCGACCACTACAGAGGTGTGATCATAAATTCAATCATTCTTTTAGTTTAACAGTCCTTATTTAAGTCACTTAATTTGTCTTATATACATTGATAGAATCTATACGAAAAGTGTGCCAATATTATCTCATCATCGATTGAAATATTAATTAATTAATTAAGTGATTGATTGATTGATTGATTGATTAATCAATAAAGTAAACAGTCTTCAATAATGTGTGCTATAATAACACAACAGCAGAGAATAATTTATCTGATATTGTCCGCTATGAAAATGTTTTTTATACAAATAGAGGGCGAATCCCTAAGTACACATATGCAACACAAGTAATTAATTAACTAATAAAGTAAACGGTTTTCAAGAATTAATTAAACATTTATATAACGGATTTTGTCCGGTAGACCATAATTTTCCAGTATTTTATGGTAACCAAAATTTCCAAGCCTCAAAAACTGCTAAACAAGATGTCAGTACTACTAAGTTCTTCCCTGTATAGGCCTACCCACTATGTATTATAGTATAGGGTTTATCAGTGGATAATGAGTAAATTAGCTTCAAATATCCATATCTAGGTTTAAAATAAACAAGGTATCCAGGCAGGTTTTTTTTCTTCTAAATTGAGCCTTGTGCAATGTTATTTAGCAATCCCCTTTCTTAGTTTTGCTGCTATTTTAGTCACATTTTCAGTCTTCCCTTCTAGTATATTATTTTAACAATTATTTTGAAAAGTATGATACATCCTGGTTTGTATTTGTTTGCAAATACTTACAGTGATAATAAAAAGAGGCCTTCAGTTCCTGCTACTTATGAATTAGACTAGGCTCAAGCTTAGAAAGGGGAACCAAAATAGTGATATATTTATATAGGACCTCCCTGGAAAAAGAAGCTATATAAAGGAAAGTGTTAACTAGGCTAGACCAAACACTTAATTGTGTTATCAATGGTTACAATTTAAGGGACATTCCCTTCCAAAGTTACCCATATATTGTGCTATGATACCATGTGACATATGATAGCTATTTGTACACTGATGATTCAGGAAACAAATTCCATGGGAAGGAAAAAATTACACTTTTGAATTGTGAGTTCCTGTTACGTTTTGTATTCAGTAGGTTACTGTGGCATCCCTTTCATTACTTTGGGAGTTTGATAAAAAACCACCTCCCAAAAATACTTCAAATGCTGTAGGAATGACTACTGTATCATATGTTGCAGTGGTGGGTAATTCAATAATTTCTCATTTCTGTAGTTTTTGTATAACCTTTTCAAAAGGGGTTGCCATAGTGATACAGAGATGAGGTAGTACAGCCTTTCTTGAGATCCTGTACATGATAGTAATGTTTATTTGTGTCTCTATTTTCATACTGTGTTAAAATAAGGTTTCATTTAGGTATTCTTTGTACATGCTCTGACATGGTGAAAAAGACTTGTATACATTGAAATATACATAATCCTTAACATGCCAATGTGGGCTATTAGCATGGAAAAAAGAGAGAGAAAAATGCATTGTCAAATAGCGCAGCTTTTTTTGTATTGATTTTGGTAGCTTTTGACACCATCCGATACTGAACTTCATAACTTGTTTTTTGTTCATAGCATTTGCTAACACATCATTCTCTTTTAAATAATAAAGACAAAAAACAATTAAGGGGTAATATTTTCAAAATTCTCAATTTGGGATGAAAATATTAACTTCATGATACTGTTTTAAAAGTTTGAAAATTTGCAAGCTGCAGGGAACAATTTAATGTTCAAATTTTGCGTAGCAGTTTTGAAGGCTCCTTTATAAAATACTACTGTTCCTTTGTAAAAAACTGCTATGCATCTTTGGACTGTATAGCGCAAATTGACCATTTTGCATAGTAGCATTTTGCCATGCGATACTGGATACATTATTCCCTGAGTTGTTATGAAATTACCAACTTAATGGTATGTGTTTGTCAGTGCCTTTGTATTCCTATTCTTAACACTTAACTTGTATATAAAAAATTTCAGACTGTTCATTTATTTCCCTCTGCCTGATGAGAATACCATTTTTTTACCCCAAATTATCCACATATTTCATTGCAAATATCCATAAATATCCATAAAAAATAAGAAACATCGTTGTTGTCATTTAAGGAAATGGGAAGAAAATTGTGTTGTTCTTTTATTTCATGGAATTGCATGTTTCCATCAGATAATCACTTGAATGCCCTTTAATTTATGCGTAACTGTGATCATGAGGTCATTGTTGGGTCCAATGGATTTTACTATTCATGCTCATAAAATGTAGAAATATGCATGAATGTTTGGAAATGCATGTCATTCCTTTGGCTCATGATCCTTTTAGATATTGTTGTTTGTTTATTTAAAGTTGAGCATTACGCTGAGTCTTGGCTTTCTTATTCACGAAGTACTCTCATTGGACCTTGTAATTTTTACGATCGTTTCTGTATCATTAAGTTTTTGTTCTTATTTGCTGTATTTTTGTACTCATTTTGTTTCTTGTAAAGCACATTGAGACCGCTGGTATAAATGCGCTTTATAAATAAGTATTATTATGATTATGATCATGATAATTCTTATTATTATTATGATTTCTTTATATCAATTTTGGTTGTTTCTCCTTCCTTTTCCTTGCAGTCAACCCGGATGGCCTCAATACAGCACTAACAGCTCCTTGTCCAAAAGTCAACCCCAACACCATCGGACTCAGCAAGGACGCCTGGGAAATAGACAGAAACTCACTTAAGTTTGAGACCCGGCTGGGAACAGGACAGTTTGGTGAAGTTTGGAAAGGTAAGGTATATCTCCACTCTGAGGCGTAGAATATTGATCCCGCCTAATGGATGTAAACATACAGACTTTAGACATTCACGTACCAGAAGAAGTGTTTGTAGCATTGATGGAGGGATATGCTGGTGGTTTACAATGTAAGACTTATATTAAAAAAGAATATATATTCCTCTGGTAGTCCACAACATGGAGAGATATTTGTTAATAGTTGAATAGGTTGAAATCTTATGTTGGGTACTATATACACTCTGTAACCTTAGAGTCAACTTGCTGATGCAAGTGGCTAGCTATCTTGCGCCTTTAATGTTCCTCTAGAATGATATGTTCTTGTTTCCAGTGTCGACTCTTGATATGATACCATGGAGTGCACATCTGGAACCAGGTATTCTAAAGGGGGGTGGGTTTTGAAGCTAACTTCCCATGTAGAGGGGAGAAGGGGGGGGTCTAGGAGCATTGTTCCTCATGTCTAAACACATTGGTTGTTGTGTTATTAAACCTCCTTTTGGAGTTTATTTTGAGCTTGAAATTCTGGGTCTGACAACTCAAACAATCCCTGCCAGCCCCCTTTATCAGATCTTTGAGTGGGTCACTAAACTTGTATTCTGTTGGACACATGCAGCTGCCCTTATCAGATCTTTGAGTGGGTCACTACCCTTGTATTCTGTTGGACACATGTTGAACAAATCTATTCTAGCCAAGGAAGGTTCTTTCTTGACATTTGATTATGTTTGATAAATCACTATTTGTTTGATTACCATCGTGATAAGTTTGATAACACCCTTGCTCATCCAGTGATAGCCAATTGAAGACCAACATCTCTATTTGTTGAACTATTAAACAGGTACGTGGAATGGTAAAAAACCAGTGGCCATTAAAACTATGAAGTCGGACACAATGGCCCCATCCTATTTCCTGGAAGAAGCTAACATCATGAAAAGTCTGCAACATGAACACCTTGTCCAGTTATACGCCATCTGTTCTGACCGGGTAAGGAAACAGTTTGCTCCTCAAAAAATTTAAAGATCTATGGACACCTCTGAACAACATTGTCCCAATCACTCAAGTCGGCATTATAAATCATGAAAGTAGCTGCAACTCCCATCAAAATCCATCAAAGATTGACTATTTTACGAGTCTTTTCTCAATTCTAAATTTATTTATGAATAGACATTAGTAAATTATGCACATTAATGATGTTACAGGGCGTGACTGCCTAATTTTCTGTTATGTTAGCCCTTTGTTTTCACAACTACCGTTTCAAGGACAGTGAACACAAGTTTGTGGGCCTAAGTAGTAGATTTTTTGAAATATTTTATTGTCTTCTTTGTAAAGAGGAACATCATTCAAATGATATATGTGGGCTTGTTATTAGAGTTTAACTTTGTAAGTGCTGAAGTAAGAAACTTTGATGAGTGCAACCCTCTCCATCATAGTTTGCACATATTTAATGAGATTCCCAGATTTATCAAAACCCTACACAATATCTTGGAAACGAAAAGAGCTTTTCGAAACATTAAACAGATATTGAATGAGATTATCACACACAACAAATAGTACTGAAAATGGGGTGAATTGGCTAGGTGTCCATAGTACTTACAGGATAAACAAACCTCACCCTCACCTTTAGCTTATATGGCAGTGATCTTTATGATTAACCAATCCTCTAAACAGATAAGATTAATCTTGCTCCATTTGGTGTATATATAGATGATACTTACAGTATTGACATTGAATTCAATGCCCTCAGTTAGATCATGTTAAAGGGTGTGAAGACTCACACACAAAGAAACGGCTGATGCCTGTAATCTGACCTAGTTTCGAATGAGGTGTGACAGAAGTGTTAGACACCACCATCGATCCCAGAAAATGCACACACAGCTTGCTACCATCGGTAATTAGACACTAGTGTACAGTCAATACATACAGCTACGGTCAATGCTCACAACACAGTGTACATAGCAGCGATGGACATCTCAGGTCCAGCTAAAGATAACAAGGTATCACATTTCATTACTGTCTGCATTTCGTAGCGACAAGAAGAAAACTTCACTTGCAAGCAACGGAAAGTTAACTTTTTCAGAGGGCGGCACACGGTTTTGGGCGAGTCTTCATTGCCTTTGAGAGCTTCAAAACTTTTCAATACAAATCCATCTCCATTACAGGAAATAAACATTGTAATTAATTAACCATAATGGAATTAATAATGAATTAAAATAACATTGCAAAAACATGACGAATTGAAGCACATGTGACTTGATGATGTCATATTTAGACTTGATCAAGTCTTCAGCCTTACATGTGAAGAAACATTAAATCTGTGATATCTCTCAAATGGAATCAGATATTTCTCAGCTGTTTTGGGGAAGTTATCCCCTTCTCAGTGACCTATCATGACGGTTGGGTTTCTGTGTCCTTTAAATCTAAAGTTCCATTGAAAGTATTTGGCTATGCATGAAAGAAAAAAGCCTCAAGAAATACATATGGCTGTAAACTAGTAAAGTAGCCTAAACCCAAGCTACCCACACTACATGCATGGGATTCGGTGGGACAAACTCTTGACCTTTTTACTATAGGTAGTCATGGGTCACTGCAAAACCCAACCACGAGGTACACCAAGAATGAGTATAACTAATTTCACGCAGACTCTTTGAAAGACCTACAAAAAAACAATATACAATCAACTCCTGGCTTAAATGCTCTTGCTGATTACAAGCTGATTGCTGTGAAATAAAACCGTCTCATATTGAATTCATAACATTTTGACATTTGCAACATCCTTAGTAGTTCATTCAATTTGACATCACAGTCAGGAACTGCATAACTATAAGGGTATTATGTAGGTGTGATTGGATGTAATTTAGATGAAAGCGTATCTCAGAATGGAAACTGCCAAAGTCCTTCTTTGAGTCAAGAGATAAGTAATGTTGGTATATTTGCTACCATTTTTTGTTTCAGGAACCAATTTACATAGTTACAGAGTTAATGGCCAAAGGCAGTTTGCTTGAGACCCTCAGAAGTTCAGAAGGTAAACAGTTAAAACTTGAAAAGTTGATTGACATGGCCGCTCAGGTAAGCTGTTATAACTAACATATATACCTTCAGTACTTGAGTCATAATAATTATTTTCCTATTAAGTTTGTCACTTACATTTAGTTGTCTTTAGGTTTTGTATGAGTGGAGAAGGTAAAACGTAACTATTATCGTATCCTCGGCAATGCCATGCAAAATCATGACTACCCTTGACAGGATCGCAGATAGATCCTAAAAGGTAATCAGAGGTGTTTATTATCCCTTTGCTCATCCCACCTTACCCTCCCCCCCCCCATCCATCTCTTTCTTCACCAATCTTCTCCCCTACCCTTCGTCTGTCACATTTAAATCCAAATCCAATCACATCCAAACTGCTTCCAATCCCCCTTCTTTAAGAAAAAGATCTCTTTTTCAAAACATAAATTGAGAACATATCTACAGATTTCCTTCTTTATCATTTATTAATACCAATAATCTGTATTCATACACTATGGTGTAACGTACCTTTTCAAATCTATGTCTCTGGTTATACAGTCCAGTTTGAATTAATATGTCATGTTTTACTCTCAATATCCTCTTTGTTTTTTCCCCTTCTAGGTTGCAAGTGGTATGAACTACTTGGAAAAATACAACTACGTCCACAGAGATTTAGCAGCCAGAAACGTTCTGGTCAGCGAGACCTATGTCTGCAAAGTGGCTGATTTTGGTCTTGCCAGGGTCATCAATGACTTCTACCAACACAGACCAAATCCTAACAAGAGTAAGTTGATAAAATAAAAATGTAATGAATCCTTCAAATCATATATAAAGCAGTTTGATGGCATTTGCTAAGTAAGAAGTAACATCCAAGTGCCTGTTTTGTATACATACTGTATCCACGTACACACTTAATGCAGTGCTCCTTATTAACGTCCTGAAGTATTGATTCTCGCAGAGCAAGGCACATTATTTTCATTTTTTTTTTCATATCTTTATTCCAGTATAAATTTACAGAGAAATTTATAAATAGGATAAAAATATAACAATATACAGAACATCAAAATACAGGTTAAGACATATAAAAGTTTATGAGATTAAGATAATAATGAACGATAAAAAGCGTTACAAAAGTTATTAAAATTATCAAAAAGCTACAACAAAGGATCTAAGAAGCTGTCTTTACCAGTATACAAAAAGGGGCTGCTCTGTAAATAAAACGAGTTCTTAAAGAGTAAAAATTCTAAAACATTATCAAAAAGCTACAATAAAGGATCTAAGGAGCCGTTTTGTACAAAAAGGGCTGCTCTGTAAATAAACGAGTTCTTAAAGAGTATAATTCTAAAAGATGGCGTGATATTTTGATTTCTCAAATTATAATTTGTTTTATTGCATAGAGAGTTGAGCTTGGAATGTAGAGGATGTTCGTTAGAAGTTTGAATATTTTTGACAAGTCGTATAAATTCTTTCCTAGCAGATTCATTGACTCTATGTACAAGATTCTCATAATTAAGCCTGAAAATTTTTGAACAAAATTTAAGAAAACTTCTTATTCTTCTCTTATCTTTAACGTGTACAAAATGATACCATACTGGAACCGCATATACTAGGATCGGCAAGACAGACGCCGCGAACACCCTTTCTATTGTATCACTGGAAAAGTATGGAACAGTGAATGCTAATGTCGTAACAATATAACACACTTTAGCTAACATTTTCGAAATATGATTTGTAAAAGTTAACTTATCGTCAATGCACACTCCTAGATACATAGTGCAAGAGGTACGTTCAACGCATTAATTAGGTCATCTAGGTATTCTACTAGATTCGCTAAAGATAATCCAGTTCAACCAGATTCCTCTCAAGTTTAATTCTGCAAGGGTCTCTATGAACCCGAAATCTGTTATGTTTTACTTTTGGAAAAGAGCAACAAAACCGTTGATAAGAACGGGATTTGAACCAGTGAACTCAGGGTTTCAAGCTCTGTCTTTCCGTGGTACACCGTATGCAAGGTACTGTGGCCCCTGACTGCCCCCCACCCCCTGCTCCTCACCCCAGAAGGTGGCTATATAGCGATCGAGACCAAAAAGGGCTGGATCGCTCAGTTGGTAGAGCGCAGGTCTTGTAACCCTGAGGTCACTGATTGAATCCCGTTCTGGCCGATGATTTCTTTGCTTTTTTGTACATAGTTTATGTGTTCCCTGTCAGTGTTCCATTGTTGATATTAGTCACAGAAGGCACGATGAGCTGGAAGTTAAGCCTACACAGTTATATAATAATAATAATGATGGCTGTAGCCGTGATTCTAATATGCAGTTTCCTTCTTGGTTAAGTTAATTCTGCTATGCTTACTCTGTTGTAATACCGAGTTGATGTCGTTTAAAAAAGCGACCAACTTTATCAAGTTTTCGATGTCGCCGGCATGCAGAAAACAGATTATTAAACTAGTTTCGTTCCCAGATGGGAGCAGATATTACAAAGAAGCTGCCATAATTTGAAGCATACCCTTCATTATTTACCCCCTCCCCCTTCCGCCCCCCCCCGCTCCCTCTTTACCTCTCCGTCCACTCTCTCCATCTTCTTCACTCTCCTATTGCAGACCTCAAGTTTCCCATAAAATGGACGGCACCCGAGGCAGCGTTTTACGGCCGTTTCACGATCAAGTCTGACGTTTGGTCCTATGGAATCCTACTGACTGAGATCATCTCTTATGGCGGCATACCTTATGGAAGTGAGTACTCGCTGCTATTATATATAACTGGCTTACAATCTAACAGTACTCAGTTCATTGTGGGGCAATAGGACGTTTGATCCTATGGAATCCTACTGACTGAGATCATCTCTTAAGGCGGCATACCTTATGGAAGTGAGTACTCGCTGCTATTATATATAACTGACTTACAATCTAACAGTACTCAGTTCATCTGGCAAATATCTGTTTGCGGAAAAATGTTCCCTTACTGCTACTTTTGATTGGTTTTCTGATTTATGCAAATAATGAGTTTCTCTCATTTATAAGTTATGTTATTTATGTTATTACTCAACTGTCAGTGCAATCTTATTAGTTAATACCTTCCTTACTACAAAGAAGAAAACAACAACCAAAAAAACATGAAAATTCCCAACTCTATTACACCCAAAGATATACAACTTGCATTTATGGATTTGATTTTCTCTTTTCTTTCAGGCAAAAATGGCAATCAAGTCTTGACAGAACTGGAGAAGGGTACGAGGATGGAGAAAGTGCCCGGATGCCCCGAACCACTGTATAAGATAATGTTGGAGTGCTGGAGTAAGGATGCTCGTGAAAGACCCACCTTCGATTTCTTACACTCCTACATGGACGATTATTTTGTATCGTCCGAACAAAAGTACAGAGAAGTAAACAGGTAACTTCTATGACATAACAGAGAAATGAGGTACCAGCATAACAAATCATCCAGTGGGTAGACTCTGATAAAGTCTTCCACAAGATCGACCCACTCCAAGCCCACCTCACGATGACGTACAGTTTGTCACTTCATTCAGGAAATTATGGGTTTTTTCCTGCTCATTTTTATTTGCAAAATTTGAAAGAATGACAGGTGCTTTAGTCAAGTTGATTGTAAATTGAATGATATTTATTTAATTTGCTGCTCTTATTGTTTATTTGAAGATATTGATTTTATATCTCTTTATCTCTATCTCAAGGAAATGTAAAAAACAAAAAAATGATATTATTCTTCGGCAGTAAGATTAACATTATATACTCTGGCTTGATTCATCTTTAGTTAAACAAACATGAATGTAAACCCTATAATGTCTAGACAGTAGTGCTCGACAAGGGCACTACACAAAACTCAACTTTTCTTGCCAACTCTTTAAGTCGGAGTTTAGGGAGAGATAGATAATAATGCTATTTTGTGATTTGATTAATCTAGTTTGACAGTTTTTCTTATTATCTCTAATAAAGGTCATTCCAATAGCCATGCCTTTTTATCATAATAAATAATTCCTAGAAGATACGAAAGATTTCTTTTGTGGATGTTCACCTCAAAATTAAAAAACGAAGAAGATTCAGTTCAATAAATATCTCAGTGAGGAGCCATTCTCTGAAGGAGTAAATAAATCGTAAAGTGTAAAAGTTTATCATAGCTGACAATATTTTGATTTGCTGGCATATTTTTGGGCCGGCTATATTTGATATCCTTTAATCTCACCCTAACTTTACTATGAGTGTAAATTCCTGTAAAGTTTGAGTAGAATTACGAGACATTTGTTGTCCTGGTTTTGTCTCCATGTGGTTTTAGTCATCATCCGTGAAGCTAAATGGTTTACCGATTAGAGAGCATTGGATTTGTGAGATTTAGGGACGTTTAGGGAATCTTTTTTATGATTACAGACACTTTCTTTATCTGTCGTTTAAGCAGCTGTTTCATTGACCCAGTTTTGTTTTATTGTGTCTTTCCGTATTGCCATGTCTTTCAGCAATGAATGTGCAACACATTTGTAAAGTGCCAACTTTACTCTTTTCACGATAATAACTAATATTACTTAAATATTCGTTCTTTTGTATACTTTCTATTTACTTGGGTTACAGATAAACTTTAAATATTTTGTTCTTCACCAATGAGTGATGAGTTCCACTTTCTCAAGTTATTTTTATAAAGCACAGTTCCTGTTGCATTAGAAATAAGGATAGTATTTTATGATATTATGTATCAATAAGTTGTTCATAAATGTATTAAATGCCAAAATGGACTCACAGAGGACGGTTTGGTTATTATCCCCCTTCCCCCCTTCCCCCTTCCCCACCCCCAAGGAAGTTTGTATAAAAGATAAAGACGTTTGGCTGGTTTGGTTACTAACGACTTTGACTTTCTAACGACTCTGTATTTCTCAGTCTGGATTAAATTTGAAACAGTTTTTTGCACTTGATCATCAATTTTATAGAAAACTTTTTACCAAGTACCGTAACCCTCAAAAATTAATTTAGTTTAAATTAGCAAAAAACTAAACTCCCATTCAAGGACTCCTCTTTTCAACCTAGGTGAGTAATGAGTCGTTCCATTAGATTCATTGGTACCATTTCTGTTTCCCCCATGCTTTGTCTTCCTTGCAAGAACAAATCAAGCATCTTCAAATGTTCTACTTTTTTTTTCTGTAAGTTGTTTAAACATAGAACTTAACAGTCAAGCTAACAAACTGCATTTTGGATCCAAATTTAGTCCAAGTTGTACAGAAGGGTTCATCAAAGATGTAGTAGGGCTTGCCGTTTATTGCCAAAGTTAACAGAAACTAAATGTTTATATTTTCTCTGAGAATGTATT
Organism: Apostichopus parvimensis; assembly: GCA_000934455.1. Lineage (NCBI taxonomy): Eukaryota > Metazoa > Echinodermata > Holothuroidea > Aspidochirotida > Stichopodidae > Apostichopus > Apostichopus parvimensis. The sequence goes on from KN884515.1 coordinate 87,175, forward strand.
AGTTCATCGTCTTCTTTTACTGTAACTTTTACTGTATACGAATGATTGTTTCTTTTATTCAATTACAGCGTTTACCCAGATATTTTTTTATGTTCGCTAATAGTGCATGGTTGCTCCTTGGATTTGTATTCTTTTAGCTGAAATAAAAATGTTTTCCAACTTTTTTAAATTGGTGGGGGGGGCGGGCGGGGGGGGTGAATTACATTAACTTAGTATATCATATTGAAACACTCTCTGCTTTCACAGAGGTGTAGCAGTAGGCCTTTCAGGCTTAGCATTGCAACTAGGTCCCCCAGTGTCCCTCTTAGGGTTGGTCCTGATATTTTAAGCCAACTGATCACAAGTGTCTGTCAAGTAGAGTAAGAAAGCCCGCAGGACTTGTACATTGATGGCTTCCTTTGTATGTGTTGAGTACAGTTTGGATGAAGTAAGGGGGATGGACCCCAGCTGTCACTTTTGAACCAAGACCCCTGAAAATGTAGCTATGCTGTACTGTGCCTTACTTTCATACAGAAGGTAGTAATATTGATGTTTATGATATAAACAAATATATTAAGAAAATGGTTTGGCCTATTTTTCTATTCATAAAAAACAAAAACAAGAATACATTATATTATAGACATTTTCAAGCTTCCATCCAAATGTCAAATTTTCTACCGAGCAATTTTGCATTTTGACAAGACATGTTCTGTTTTTTTTTTAGACAAATTTATACACATACCAAATAATTTAATTTGGGTGTTCTTGAAATTTGGGACTTATCACAGTGTTTAGTGTTATATGTAACTTTGACCTAGTCATGTGATTTCATGTATAATTGGATAAACCCCTACAATTAACTGAAAGTTCTATGTGGTAACAAACTTTAGTAGCTCCTACTTTTGTGACTACTTTTGTGACAAATGTCATGTTTTAATTGTTTAACAAAAATTGTTTTTTTTACCCACAGATGTATTGTAATTTTCAATACTGTCATTAGCAAACCTTTGAAGATTTACTACCTAATTTCGTAATTGTTTAGGCCAAGTTTGGTGGCTACTAGTCACTTATTTATGTTTAATTGCACCTTAATGATCTCTCCTTTATTTGTTGAATATTATGGAAGTTCAGTATTATCACCAGATTGGTGCAAATATAGCGTAATTGCATGTTTAACACAGTACTACATTAATGCTAATTTCTGTCTTTTAATACCTTTTCTTTTGAAACACATCC
>KN884516.1:8462-20917 GCA_000934455.1 Apostichopus parvimensis
CCCCCAAAGATCACACACTTATAAAACATACACACATACCATTAAAGATAAATCGTCGAATCATTACCACGTAGTGTTATAAATTTCAATCAGTTAAGTAACTGTATTACCCAATCCCCCCCCCCCTACCCCTCGCCACCCAACATCCACCACCTTTACAAGAACATTTCGACCAGTCTTACCTAAACTTTCTTCATATACTGCCTAAACTCTTCAAGCAAGTCGCAGGATGTTATTTTACTAAAGATTTTAGTAATTATTATAAAAATCGAATTTAACGGACATGGGAAACAAGCAAATTTCTTTCCAAAAGTGTCCGTATCAGCGATCAAAATGTATTATTTAGGGACGGTAATTACTTTCATGTAATTCTGTTCACATTGTTGTTGAAATTTCTTTGTGATTGTAGATATAAACTTGATAACGCGAATTTATAGAATAAAATAAATAGGGAAAAATGGGACAGACAGAATGGGGAAGGGTGGGGGGGGGGGCAAGAAACTGCTTTATCTTGCAATGTAAGTGGTTTCTCATCTTTGGTAGGAGGTGTGGCAACTCATGCCCCTTCCCTCTTCACCGTCACAAGAGCAAACAAATAAAGGTGGCAGATCTAGTGAGTAAGGGAGGTAACCAGCTAAAAATATCACCAAAATTCCCGGTAGAGACATTGTTTTCATCCGGACGAATTAGCAGAATTTTAGGCATATATACTAAAAAGATGATACATCTATTTACAATCCGTCACAAGGTACACAGGTAGGGATGGAATGTACGTATATCCGGTCTATACCAGTGTGTGTAAACTGTGTGGCTAATTAAAATGAAACTTTTGTACAGAGATAATGGAAATTGGAAGGAAAGGTCTTTCTATAAGATCACTGATTGGGGAATTTCTTGATGGATAAAAAAGATATGAAAGAGGATAGTCTTAAATACTTCCACAAATTTTTGTCGGGAGTTTTAATTCTTGATACCATCTGACCCCAAACTAAATTAACAATGCAATTCAGTAAATGGAAATTGGAAGAAAAGGTCTTTCTGGATCACTGATTTGTGAATTTCTTGACGGATCGGAAATATAGCAATGCGGACAGCCTTTAATAATAATATGTTCTACATACTTTTGTGTTGAATTTTAATTCTTAATACTATCTGATCCCAAAATGTATGAATATATTAATGGAAGAAGACTGGAAAAATACATTGAAAATTTCTGATAATCTAAAATATATAATTAGAGTAATGCAGTAGCATGATAAAACATATATCCCATATTCTTGAGAATTTCTGATTCTAGGCCTACTTTTTAAGTGATTAATACTAATATCACAAGTACCGTTGGGACGACGAAGTTTCCAGAAGCCATTAGAATCAATTATAATTCACTTTAGGGACGGGATGTGGGTCGGGGGGGGCGTTGGTGTCTAGTAGTTAGATCAATTGATATCTGGTTTACTTTGGGTAACACTCGCAAACGGTTCTCGTAAAATTGCCTAACAGTCGCTACCATATGCAAACAGCTGCATTAAAATGTATTGCTATTTCTAATGAGAAGTTGCTGTTTTTTCTTTTATTTAAGTGCATTTACGTACACGAATTATATTAGTAAAAAATATCAAAACAAATTGTCCATATACTTACTGTTCTCATCTGCCAGTACGTAGCTGGCATGATAGAAACAAATACTTGCAAAAATTACAATATTTATATCCATTTTGGTGTCAATTTGTAATGTCGCAAGAGTATCACTTGTGGTATTCCGCCGCTAGCTAACTTGACTCCCCTGGCGTTACATGCAGATGTATAATATATGTATGTATGGAACTGCCTGTAGTTTTAGGATGCACCGGAAATCAGATATTGACACACAGCTCACCTTGTCTTAAATCATGGCATACTATACTTCCTTCCGTGTATTAAACAAGTTCTTTTTAGTCATCACTGGTGTCTTGATCCATATAGATTCCATAACACTTGTCAAACTCAGAAATAACACGTTTCACTTCTATATGAAATTCGTCCAAGATCCGGTGGAGTACAGGGTAACAATAACAACTTGCATACAGGTGATACATAGAAACCGCACGATAATACATTAGTGCACCTTGTAAGTAACACGAGCATGCAACGATACATTAATGTTCCTATTTATCATGACCATGGTCATCGTCACCGTCATTGTCATTATCGTCATATACTTTTAGGGTCGAGTGGAACGATATGGACATCATACACTGTTGAGACCACTTTCCTCTCGGGATCCCCCCCCCCCAACCCGCCCTCTCGTGCTAGCATCCTGTAACCAGGGAGTTGTTATGGAATAACATCTCCCTGGTTAAATTTTTGAAAACCTATACTCTTGACGTGTCGGCTCCCTAACCTGTGAATCTAGTGGAAAGTTATTTTGGATGATTCGATGGCGCTGTTCTACAACAATGTTTCGATTCCACGAGTCACATCAGGACTTCAGTCTACTACTTCGTTTGGTCGATAGTCTTTTGTCAAATCTATTGAGTACCAACTAAAATAACATTGCAATTGATAACACTAGAGATGTTAATGATTTAGTCTTTCATGACTTTTTCTATCCTCAAAGTTGTAACCAGGGCACTTTTCACAGTAGTGTTAATCACCTACAAAAGACAATATAATGTAATTATGACGTCATGATCGCATTGTCAGAGGCCACATGGGTAAGACTGTGTGTGCGTGGGGGGGGGGGGGTGGCCAAGAAGATGCAATTGTGAAACCTCAATTACATCGTCAGTCATCTGATATCAGTGGACTATAGAACTGAAAATAAAGTCAAGTGAAGTAATGATAACGTCATGACCAAATGGCCATAGTATATCGTGTCTAGGGACTTGGACTGAAAATGGAGCGAAGTAGTTGATGGTGACGTCATGGTCACATGATCAGTCCTATTGTCAGAGGACTGAGGCAAATGAAGTCACGTAGGGGTAACAGAGATGTCATGACTACATGGTCATCAACAATTGAATTGACCTTATACATGTGCATGGTGTTGTCGTTACTCATCGACAGCATATCCTTATTTTAAGTTTTAAAAAAATAGGCCCATGGATGTCATAAATTTCAGATTTCAGGAACCCACCGCCGTGTATAACACAACAGTGCTTAATATAATTCACTACATGTTTACGCCCATACACTGCAATTCAATTTGCGGGTGGGGTGAGGGAGGGGGACTCAAAGCCGAGTAGCCTAACGGAGTCCATCTCATGTACAGTCGGAACTGTTCGGCCTCCACCCTAGTTCCATAGTTCTTTGTCGGAGCCTGAACAGCCGGATTTTAAGTCCATATACTGTTAACTTGGTAGAAATCCTTAAATCACTCATTATTTCGACGGTTACCAGAACGATTCCATTAATGCAACTCCTACAACAATACCACTTTGCTGATAATGACCACGCCTCGAACCGGTCGCCTGCATAACCTTTCCTAAATCATACAATATTGGACCTGGGCTCATGGTAGTGGGTCCTGTCGCAGTAAAGTATGGACCTCTGGCCAGCAATGCCATAGATTACCCAAAAAATGTCACAATTTTGTGGAATCAGGGAAACGTCTGTGTTCTTGCCGACTGACGACAAATCGAACAAGCCTGTCAGTAGCCTATATATTGCCTTCTATTAATGATACAATCCGGTTACTACATTTTCATTGCGCAGAATTTCATGGAAGCCTCAGCCTGTAACGTCCATTACGACTAACAACAAAACCAAATGTTACAAAGTCGCATAGCTAAAGTTATGGTTCATTGCCTAGATTAGGTTTACAGATAATCATGAGTGAAATATATACTCTAGCTTCGTCGTGAACATATTTCACTTTCAAAGCCGCTCATTGTACCACATGCATTCCGTAATAGAAGATTGCACAATTTTGAGGGATTTACTCATCGCGAAACTTCATTTCCCTTATCGAGACCAGGAACCGCTAGCATTTTCGGCGTTGTTATCAACTTTCTGATGAAACGGGACGTTACGACTCTCAATGCATGACAAGTCTGCTTAACTGAAATAAACACGGACCCAATCAGCATCATCATCTTTAGCTTTTATCATAGAGATCCTTGAGATGAACAACTGCCTCAGTGAACCAGCAATGAAAAAACTTTAAAAATTTGTGTCATTTTGCAAATCTGTGATGTGGCAGCGCCGCTAGCTGACTAAGATCTGAAACATTTTACTTTCTCTTTGTCCGTCATATTTTCGAGGTAGAAACCTTAACAGTCAATATAGACCAGGGTTTCCCTAACTTTATCTCCCCACGAACCCCCTGTGGATGTCAGAGTTGTCTACGAACCCCAAACTTTTCGAGACACGATCTGAGTCATTGTTTATACTATGATACGCATAACAGTGCTTCATAAAAGATCATGTTCATAGTGTAATATTGTAATGAAAAAACAAAACAAAAGATGTCACTTAACAACAACCTTGGCCAACCTTTCAGTTACTTTCTCAGCTCTTTATCTTAACGACGTACTGTCATGCGTACACCAACTTCACCAAAGGCATGCGGTCTGTTTCTGTTTAATAATTCAGTTATTTATCAAATGCACGGTACGGTACTACTATGGCAACATATGCGTATGGAATGCGAAAAGAGTTTGTCGATAGGTACGACTTTTGTACATTACTAAATTATATGATATATCCGATTTTAGCTCAACAAAAAGTACTGTAGATTTGCCTTTCAGAAACGTCTCACGAACCCCCTGGGGTGTCCTCACGCACCCCCTGGGGTTCATTCACCCCAGTTAGGGAACCCCTGGTCTAGACACTGAAACCTATGTTATCACTGGTTCATGTCAAGAGAGCTCCAACCTTTAGAAATAGTACTTGCAAAACCCATCTCCGCCATTACAGTAACCAGAGTGACAACACACCCGGTAATAGGTTACTTGCCAAGTAATCATTTAAAAACATTCAAACCAGCATTAAAAATGACATTCTAACTTGAATATCGTCTAGTACGCCCCACCCATCTCTACAGTATTTATGGCATGGGCCACACATCAATTTACATGCCAATTATCAACTGGCAGTGACATTTGTGACCTCATTATCTCTTTAGTGGCAGTGAAAAATCACCTTTTAGTGGGTGCAAATAACTTGTAATATACAGTGGGAGAGGAATCTCCTGGGAATGAAAACATATTAGGTCCCTATAACATTTCTCTCAGTGAAGAGAAGTCAATAGGAATATAATTCATTTCATGTTTTGATGTAAAGTCAAAAATCGAGGAAATTAATGAAATTGATTAAAATTGTACCAAACCAGAATTGACGAGAAACTGATTAGTTGTCATAGCTCTAAGCATAGAATGTGGAAATTTTCCAATAGGATTGATTCTTAGAAATTCATAACAAAGTAGAATAGGCATATAATATTTTTACCTAACAGAGAGAAAGACTGCAAGTTTTGACATATCAATGTCCTCAAATTGAATATGATTATATTAAGCAGTGTGTATGCAACAATTTTCTTTTGGAATGATATGTAGTCCTATTTTTTACTTTAAGTTCTGTTTAAATTATGTTACTGAGGGTAACTGAATTGGTTGGTTTGGTTTGAGTGCAAGGAGCTGGCAACCATATCCACAAATTAATATGAGAAACTGTGTACACACTTGCAGACCCAATGTCCACATAAATTATGTGATCAAACTCATAGCAGTTTGCTATGGTAACTAAACTATCCATGGCCAATATATTCCTTCAATGCTGACCCAATTATCCAGTCAATATGCTGGTAGTTTTTCTTTGTTTTTTTCTTTATTTTCGTTTTTAATTTTCTTTCTTGGTTATTCCTGGCCTGATCCAATTGTATCATTAGTTTCCTTTTAAGTAAGTAAGTAAAACTTTGCTCCATAAAATCGGAAATTCTTCTTATTCTCTTTCTTCTTTTCTTTTTTGCCTTGAAAGGAGGTTTGGCACTTGGCAGTATTCAGCCTCGGGTGCAAACTCTACAAGGTCAGTAAAGATCAAAGAAGGAATTTCTTGCAAGCACTTGCATCTCATTAAGGAATAAGTTCCGGTCCAATTCATTCATAGGAGAACTCTCCCCCACCCCCATCCCACAGGAAGTTAATATTGACACCCATTACAAGGTGATTCCCACTGACCATTAAAAGACATGGTTATGATAGTAGCTAAGGGCACGCTTGAAATAACAGCATATACTACTAGGCTGGTGATCACTTTCTTCATTGGTAATGAGGCAAGCAATGTTTTCTATTCAGAAATTGTCTCCTTTCCAAAAGGAGGCACAAAACCACTGTCATCATTAGCTTTGCCGTTGGTAGAGATCTTTGCGATGGACAACTCTGTTATAAGTAGCTACTAGAAACCTTGCTATACACGCAGGAGATATAACCAGAGTGATATCTTCCAAATGGAAGATTTTGTTCATCAAGTTCCAGGGTTGGATTTGTGACCAGATATAGCTACAAACAGATATCGTCTGTTCCGTATATTACTTTTATGAAACACAATGGATGTATTCAATGAATTCCCATACTGCAAATTATTCATACACGAACATATTGCCATAGTACAGCTTCCCATCTGTATACGTTCTACAGTTTGAACTATACCTGGCACTGCAAGGTGAGGTACATTCATTATTCTTTATATATTTATTTTTATGATCTCACAGCTGAATATCCAAATTATTTATTGAGTTATGAATTTATGAATGATACTATTTAGCAAATCCAAACAATGAAAAAAAAAAATAGTCTACACAAAAAAAGAGAAAATGACGGACCGAATAAACTGTTGTACAGTCGTACTTACATACAGTGAACGTATCAATTGTAATTTAGAAAGATATCTCACTTTAAGAACGGTACAGAAAAAGGCAAAATGGAATTGTAAAAGGGAACATAAAATTATTCAAATCAATCGCCAATCACAAGACAAACGAAAAAATGCATCTGTTTTATCGATAGAACATAAATAATTCATTCAGATTAACATGAAAAAAGTGGCTAACGAAAATAAAAATATGAGAATCGATATGTGTGTACATGCTTTTGTTGAGCTCTTCATCTTCTTCCAGAACACATGGCGTCTTATCAGCGTAACTTAGCATATTGAGACATGTGTATGTATCGAATATGCATGAATTGTTAACTGCAGTCGCTCAACTATCGACATCTTCATTCGCATATATCCATAGGAAAATGTTTGTGAATGATTCATGGCAAGGAAAGGTGTTCTTTGTTCGTGGGAATGCTGTTTTAAAATTTAGACCCAACTATTACAATAAGAAGTTACCAAATTTTTAAAGGACACATCGCTACGACTATTTCAAATGAGAGAATATATAAATTTTTTTGGCTTTCATTTACAGACAGAACAAAGTACAGTATACGGCATACTTGTAGCAATAATAAGGGAGGGCTATAAAACATATTATTCATGTAACGTACCATGGTTTTCATAGCACATATCAAAAAACCGATTTTTCGATGTTGCTGGTCATGACAGTAGAAAGAGATACTTTCATTAATCAAAATACCATGTTATTTTGAGGCAATTTTCAAGATTATCTTTAAGAATGGTGACCAAAGATATAAGTCTTGGCACCAAAACAAAACGACTTGATCCACTCTTAAGTCCAGTCCCCTTACATCGAAATTGTAACCCGTATGACGATGTCAAGCGAGTACCGCGAGTCCCTTGCTAGTGGATATATACTACACATGATCAAGTGAAAGGTAAATGGTTGGCTTTAAAGAATATACACCACAACGTGATCTTAGCCATCAGGCTATCAATTGTACTTTTTTGAAGAAAAGTCACATAACATAGAGCTTGGACATGAAAACCAAACAACTTGACCCACTCTCTGACCCCCGCAGTCCCCTGACAACGAGACTGTAACCGTGTGATCATGATGGGTGGTCAGTCAAGTTAGCATCTCGAATCCCTTTAAGTGGGAAAGGTCAGCTACACATTATCGGATATATTTTGAGTTTTGGTCGCCAATTGCTGGCAAGTATAGCTTATATGCAAATTAGATTTACAATTGATCAACCTAGGACACCGTTGTAGATGCATTGTTTTTTTTTCAGCAAAAGAACATTAATAATGAGGAATTAATTTATTTATAGGTTCTACATATTGTGTTGTGATGAAACCTTTTCCATATGAAATTGGTCATATCATCCAATTTTGGATTTTTGTTTTTTACTTTATTAATTATTATCTGATGATCTATACGGTTACAATCTCGATGTAATGGGACTCAAGTTGACAGTGGATCAAGTTGTTTGGTTTTCGTACTCACTCTTTATCTAAGATTTTGTGACTTTTCCTAAAAAGTAACAATATAAATGCAGGGGAAAGCTGCTGTCATTTGTACCTTCCAGTTACTGCATTACGGCAGTCCAATTATTCCAAATGTCTTTTTAAAGGACAAGTCTTACATAAACAGACTGTTCGTTGCAGACAGCCGACAGACTCGAGTAGCAGTGGAGATAAATACTCTGAGGCTGAAGTGCCTCCCTATAACTAGTGGACTGACAAAGACATAACCACACCTCCACCCCTAATTCATCTAAATCACACATGTTTAATATAAACATTCTAATATTTATGCAATTTACTTTATTTATTATAAACCAGCACTATACACTACTACATGACCCTCATGTTATACCAGATTGTTGTTGGTTAACCTGTTACCAAGAGGGATGTACTTACAGTATTTTAACAAATCAAACAATAGACACCTGGGTGAAGTCCAAACCAGAAAGAATATAATACACCTGCACACAATACAGTCAGATTCTGGTGTATGCAAAATCAACCTCATCCATATTCAGAGCTAAACAAGCATCCCTCCCTTCTACCTCAGTTTCTGGGATTTTAACCCACATTATATTATCAGCTATAACCCCCCACCCCTGGTCCCCCTCCTCCTCAAACCTTGCAAAATAGCAGAAGATGAAGTTAAGAAAAGTTGCTTTCCAATAAAACATTTAACACATTTACAATTTTCCTGCTCAAATACTATTCTGCCTAAACCTCATCACCGCTTACTCCCAGCAATCGATTTCTATCGTCAAATGTTGATCTAGAAATGTTGAAAGACTTCTCAAGCAACCAAATTTAGTAGGTAAATGTTAAAAGCATGCTCAAATTCTCCAAAACACAATAGAGGTAAAGGACATAGGAAGGTTGGTGTAGAAGTTTTGGAAAGAGAGAGAGGGAGGGGTTATACTCACATCTGACAAAGAACTTTCTAATTTCATAATACAATAGAAAAGAAGTAACCTCCAACTGTATTCATGCCACTACTCAGTATGAATAATTAATAACCAATTATGTTAATCATTTCGTATGCAATAGGAACACATTTCAAAGGACAAGCTTAAGGTAAACAATAAGAAACAAATAGGAACATTAATACACAATTAACAAAGCTTATAATCCTCTTTAAGTCATTTCATAGTATAACTAGTCTAATGTCTCCCTATCACTTCCCTTCATACATAAACAACACTACCATATTTACTGTGGAAAAAAAACCAACAACAAATAACACCAAAATTACGCAAAATATGAACATGGTAGTCAAGACATTCAATCGATGATACAGAAATTATTGGGCAAAAATTCTGTGAGAGTCAGCTAAATATGATTTATAAATTATCTAAAATATATGACATTTGACCTGCTGGGATCATCATGAGGAAAGATAAAAAAGTCCTCAGAATATGTATCCGTTTTGTCTACCAATAAACATCCAACAGTGTTGTTTTTATAGGTTCTTACTGTACATTGGCCTGGAATTTCATAGGCAGGGCCCTGACTGTCAGTATTGGCAGACACCCGATTAGTGAAATCCTTTATACTCAAATTCATTCATAGCCCCTGACTTCCATCTAGCAACGGGAACAGGTGAAACCTCTTTTACTCCCACACTATAATAACGCATAGCAATCTTCCTTCTGTTTATATAAATATATATATTTATATATATATATATATATATATATACATATATATATATAACTGAGCCATCACACCAATACCAGATGCAAAATGTACAAGCAGGAATATTATGTACATACAGAACATATGTGCACTAATACAAAATAAAACCCATTGTTAAATGACTGATTGTGGTTACAGCTTAATTTCTGTAATTGTCAGATCTGCTTGCAAATAAAACTACTGTGTCAATCTGAGCCATTACTGTTACAACAGACAACTGAAGTATTCTGAAACTCTGTTGTCATTCAGAACAAAATTTCACTTCTGAAGCTAAACCAGGTGATCAATCACTCTCAGAGCAGAGATACTTACCTTAGCTCCCGGTAGAGTGTAAAGTCAAGCAAAAAAAATATCTATCTCATGACGGTATTAACATTCAGTGAAGACTCCTTATAAATACCATGCAAACAGGTCAATTCCAAAACTGTCAAAAATCATCAAAGTTTGTTTTAAGCTTATTATGCATTTTGACCACTTTTAGCATGTCTGACAGTTGTTTTGTTTTTTTCTTGTTTTGTCACTTTACATTCACATTAAGGTTTTTGTTCTGCACACAGACCATGGGATGTACTAAATGATAAAAAAAAAAAAGAAAAAAAAAAAGAAAAAGAGAGAGCGAGATTTGCATTACTGACCGAGTAACCAATCAAACACAAACTTTCTATAAAAATCTAACCACATTTAAAAAACGATCAAATGTTTACAAAGACTAGACAGGCTACAGTATAATCTGTATGTAAAGAAAGAGTGCAGAAGGCGAGCAATTTATCACGAAACGCGAGCAGAAACCAGACCAACGTCAATGGCATGAACATCAAGTCTCTTAATTTGACCACATTCGTGAGTGATTGGAACATTTTCAAGTTACGAAGATCTGTGCCCATATGTAAGAAGTTTTGGAATAAAAGTGAAAAAGACTTTCTGGCTCACTTATCCTGGAGATGTTGTTCAATTGTTAATATTATTAAAACTAATACATATTAAATCATTCCAAAGTAACAAATTTCAATTCAGTACAATTACTAGCAATCTTATACAATGTAATCTTGTGATCATCAACAACAGCGTTATTCCTGTGCACTCTCACTCTCGGAAGCAAGCTACTCCCGTACTTCTTATCTTCCATTAACATCCTCCAAGAAGACGTCCTCCCAGTGATGCTTGCAAGAACAACATCTGATTTTACTGCGCTTTGCGTAACACCTACTTTGCCACCATGACTGAAAAATGCCAACTTGCCAGTATAACGTTAGGAGAGAGGAAAGTGGATTTAGATGAAAAAATAGAGTTGGAGGGGGGGAGGGTGACCAACTAACTTTAATTTAGAACCGTGCACTGCACGTTAATCTGGGCATCAGACTTCCGGTCACCGTCTAACAGCGTCGTAACATCACATATTTCACTCATCCACCTTCCTTTTAAATCTTAGTAGATTGCTTTTGCTTGTTGTCTGTAAAGAAACTTCTAAGAACCAAAACCTGCGTCAGTCCTATCCCGAGGATTAGACAAAACTCTCCTAAGGACCACAACTGAATTTTTTCGTTGAGTCTTTCAGCCCTGGCACGACCTTTGGCCTCCCGTAACCGATGGTGCGTCTGATATTCAATGACGGTCTTTAGTGCTTCGTGTATCGTCACACATGATGTCTCCAACTGTGAAAGGTCAAATGGTAAAAGAACGTATTTTTACGCCTCACATTCTAGGTGGTCTGAAAAGTGCAAAGTGCACATTTACGGGGAATAAAATATTCAGGTGAAAATTTTTTTCATACGATGCATTATCAGTGCGAGGTTTGGCTACTTTGGGTCAAAAAAATTCTTTACCCTGTGATTTAGCTAGTACACACACTCCAATTATATGTAGCATCAATGATTCATGGGGCTTTAGCATGTTGATACTACACTGACATGGTAAGTACAGCAGGAAAGATATTTGAAATATTTCCTTTAAATTTATCTAACATTGAAGCTCAGGATACAGTGTAAAGTAGTAATTACACATACAGTTTATAAGCGGCTACAAGATCTACCTGTGTTTCAACCACGAAATCCACTTATTTTTCTCTCTGATATCGGGAGGTTGTCGAGCAGCAGCGTGAGGGTGTGGAGTTGAGGGGAATGAGGAAATTTGATGGAAAGTACACAAATAAAGAAAGATGCTATATAGTGGAAAGAATAAACCACGGCAAATCTTAAACGGTTTGATGGAAAGTACACAAATAAAGAAAGATGCTATATATATAGTGGAAAGAATAAACCATGGCAAATCTTAAACGGTTTGATGGAAAGTACACAAATAAAGAGAGATGCTATATAGTGGAAAGAATAAACCACGGCAAATCTTAAACGTTTTGATGGAAACTACACAAATAAAGAAAGATGCTATATAGTGGCAAGAATAAACCACGGCAAATCTTA
>KN884516.1:46760-60534 GCA_000934455.1 Apostichopus parvimensis
AGCACATTTCAAGTAGTCAAACTGCATCTTTTTGTGAAGTTTGGAGCATTGTCTCAATAAATCTGATACAGTTTAGCCACAGTGAAGTGGAAAATCTACAGAACAGGTGGGCAAAATAAACACATTAATGTAGCATGCAGAACCCAATGACATGGCAAACATGAAAATATGAATAGGCCTACTCTGGAGATGCAAGTTTGTATAGAGGGCCTTGGGCCTAATTGTGATACTGTATTATATATACTACATTACACTATATTATATTTCGATATAACACATGAAGAATGCACATGTAGAACTCAGTGATCTTTTATTTGATAATATAATGTGAAAATTTCATTTCACCAACAAACATTCTTAAATTTTGGGGTACAAACTTTCACTTTGGCCTACAAAAAGATCCATTTCCTGCCAACCTACCCCCCCCCCACCCCGGGCTAGGGCAACTCATACATGCCTTTGGTACCATAACAGCTGGGGTTGCATTCATGGCTTTTTTCCTGTTCAAGTAATGAAATGCCTCATTAATTGCTCATTAATAAATCAAACTTAAACAGCCATAAAAAATAATACTTTAATGCCAATTAGTCTGCCAAGGTTACATCAAATGTCATTTCCAATATTAACGAGAAAGGATGGTCAGCGAATGTTCTTTTGTATGAATGTTTAATTACAACAGGAGACAAGATAATCCTACTTCTAGACAGTGAGGACCCTTACATTCCCATGAAACTACAATCTGAGCATGCAATATATATGTATGTTACCTGTGGATTATTACAACATACGATAATCTACTAAACAAGTAGTTTATAAGACTTGAAGACAAACATTGTTGACAGTGACCCTGAGAATTGCAAACCGGAATTCAAACCGGTATTCATTAGCAACCGGCATTCCAGAGTTCATAGGCATTTCCTGATTGACCCAATTAGGCTAGGATGACAATCAAGTCCCTGGTATGATGTCACTAATTATGTTTCCTATGGATTAATATGGCTGTTACATATGTAGAAAAACATGTTTACCCACAGACCACATTGAAATATTGATAACATAACATTGTACAATGCATATAATCACCAAACTCTTACAAAAGTTGATAAACGTATACCAAGTGTTGTACACCGATCCTGAATTGTTTTATGGTTAGCAAAATTTAGATTCCATTAAAATTGATATCAAAGTAATCGACACTTCTTATGTCTAATCAGAGCCTTAAAGGTCAAGACGAACCATCACTAAACTTGTAAATCTTGCCTCAGTCTCAATATTTCAACTGAATACAAAGGTTACTTTAATATCAGTGTCCCACTGTCTATTCAACGAACATTTTTTCTTCAGACCAGTTGACTGTGGGTATAGACAGGAATTTCTTTGACCAATAGATGGCTTCTTATACATCGTAATATTCTTCAACCAGGAAGCCAGTTAGCTTTGTGATTCCTTGCCATATAATTTGCTCAAAATTCAAAATTACTATCTGACTTAAGTAGAGCAAGTGAGTTAAATTTGTCCAAGAATTAAGTGAGAACCGGAAAGTAGCCATCCATTGTGGGTATCAACCATGGCATTCACTGGTCAGGATTTTACAGTATAGAGTTTTTAACCAAAATTTTTGCAATATCCAGAAAGAACAGTCTCCCAATGTGAAATATAGACACATTTTACCAATTTTGAGATAACATTCCCTTTCATAAAAACTGAGAGTTACATGACACTGTTTATACATTGCGAAATATGTTTGAGAAATAGGCCAATTACCCACTATTTGAGATAACCAAGTTTGTGGGGGGGGGGGGGCATTTGAGATAACCTGTTGATCCCTTGAGGCTCAGGGGAAAACTGACAGGAGGTTTAAGTGCATGCTTAAAGCAGGAGTATGAACCCTTAAGCAAATTTCATTACCTGAATGCCAGGTATGTTTCGTTGAAGACCTATAGATCCCCTTCACAAAACTGAACTGAATTTGACAAAACTATGTTCACCAAAAGAAAATCATAGCATTGGAAAATTCACAGGTTAACTGTAGCTTATGTAGCTTATGTAACTGTACCTTAAGTTATGTATTTAAAAGGTATTCAGACTTTGATGCCTGTTTACCTCATGTGACCTTTGACCTCTTACAAAATTAACATTAATTACAGGCAATAGATACACACATTGAAATGAAGAAGTCCCCCCACCCTCTCAAAAAAAAAAAAAAAAAAAAGGAAGCAAACAAGATATAACAGAAAACAAGATAATAACATATATATATATATATATCAATCTATCTTGAAAATATTAATAAAATCAAAGGAAAGTATGACTTTTTAAGGTGATTGATGATAAATCAGAAGGTACAATTTAATTTTATTATAACTACACATTACCTGGATTAATTTTTTTATGAGAATGCTAATAAACTTACTCTGGAATTGATAGAACATAAGACCTACAATACTGTCACTGGTTTGAATCTCATTCTTACCAAAAATTTACTTTCCTCATCCAAATTGGTGCGATTTATGGGTAATTTTGCATATGATTTGCCAACTTCAAAACCTTTTTTAAGCAGACTTCTATCTGCGTATTTGTCTACACTAAATCATAAATCATATTTATCACTGACACGCAAAGTACTTTTACTGTATTTTGTTTTATAGAGACCACAAATTAAAAAGAAAAAAATATTTATATCAAAACAACAAATGTATTTCTGTTTCTTTTTGTAAACAAATGAGGACGTTCAACTACATTACAAGAGTCTCTGTTGTTACATTACAAGAGACAAACATTACAGTGTCAAAACATGAAAATTACGATAAATTCCGGGAAAAAAAACAGTTCTCCTTTCCACAAATGAGAGATTGTCTTGTAACGGGAGGAGAGAGAAAGAGTGATGGTCAGGCACAATTCAAGCCATCCAAACTATTTTGTTTCCATGCTTGGCATTCTTCTCTTCCTTTCATCTGACAGTGATTATTAGAAACTCGTTACAAACCGATGATCATATTTAGTTGGAAGATAATCCGACACACTATTTACAAGAGGATTTTGCACACCAGCGTTCTTTTTCTTTTACCAGACAGTGTAGCCTCCATCCGACCCACCGGTCATCCAGTTACCTTCCCTTTGGGTGATTTGAAGATTAGCTCCTTGTGAGACTGCCATCTGAGCAGCATTGGGTGCACATCCTGGTGGTGGGGGCTGAAAGATTATCAAAAAGGAAACAATTTTAGTGATTAATAGGCCATCATATGTTTGGGTTCCTTTTTCTGTTTTATTCCAGTTTTGTAAATCTTAAATAGAATTATATCAATCCATTATATAAAATAAAAATTCTCATAAAACTAATAGTTCTGTTTTACAATTTACAGAACCTTGAAAACCAGCAAACTATTGAAATTAATGATAACTTGCATTATAATCAATTGCTAACTACATTCTCTGGGGTGAGATGTAGGTTTTAGCACACTATTTACTTTTTTGATGTCACAGGGTCAAAGAAAATCACCATGCAAAATGGCTCCACTAAGTAAATTTGTGCAAACTAGCCATCCCTATTTGCAATTACTGTACTTAGATGATGGCACAGTATCAACTATCAACCACACTTACTCTGTAAACAACTCTGGTAAGCAAGATGTAATGAAGGCATGCACTGTTTTACAATCCAAAGCTAATATTGATGGCTTTAATAAAGTTCAAAGGTTTCTTCTTATCAACAGTTGAGAACATCAAACAGAGAAGTGAAAGAACCACATAATGCTGATGAGACTAGTGTATTTATAGTGCACACTGCTGTGTGTGTTCACTCATTTATTCTCATTATAAGCTATTTACAAGGGAACTATGGTAAAAGCAGGAAACCCCTACCACGTACTGGCTTGGGGTATTTAAAGCAAGAAACTTGTGAAATTATTCCCCATAGTGGGACAATTCCTGATGGGTCGATGACCCATGCTTACCCAGGATCATCGAACAATAAATGTGTTTGAAATGATAAGCAAACTATCTATTTCACACTCTGTAAAGCAACCGCAAACAAATTGCTCAGTTTTTACCAAACTTACCAAGTATTTATCACATAGAGATTACAGTTAATCAAAACTAAAACACACTCAATTTCCTTGATTAGTATTATTCAAAATGAATGTCAAATTGACAAGTTACAAACTACTTCATTGGAATCTCAAACTTTTGTCGCCTTGAAATCTTTTTTCATAATTTTCTTAATCACATGGAATAAGTAAACAATATAGGGAAATGGGTGAACAATTTTCAACTTGCAACTGGATTCTATTAATTATGTAAAGGATGAACAATATGTCACTGTTTTGAAAATGTACCAATTTGTGCAAAGAGTAGAAGCTAAATTTCAGGGCATATTATATTCACTAAGATTTATGAATCATGTATTATCAGGAGGACAATGAAGACACTGATTTATAAATCACTGATGACGTGGCCTTTCATCTAGTCACCAAGCCCTTTGCCATCTGTAGGCCAAGTTTCGTTCAATGCGATCGTCATAAAGGTCACCAGTATCGCTGGTAAAAATACGCTCGAGAGTTTAAACATGGTTACTACTGCTCAAATATGAAAAATCAAGGTTTAATGATCCTCGCAATATTTTTCCTTGCTGAGTCATGTAAATTATTAAGTTAGTTAATTGTTCTTGCTATCTGAGAATAATCTGACGAGTGGGTCTGTCCAGGTACATACTTTTGAGCAAGTTTTTGGTAAATTGCAATATTGTACTATAAATATCAATGATATTTCAAATGCCTTTATAAACAAAAGCAAGACAGCTTCACTGCATTCCCTTTCTTTCATATTTATTTTGTGGCTTAAACAAAAAAGCAATTTCAAATCTCCAATTGACTGTGCTTTCTACTTATTTATCAATTTTATGTCAATTTTTCTAATGTCTTTACTTTACTTAGGAATGCAGCAATACTGCAGACCTGTACGGATTATTCCAGGATGGTACACCTCTAAATACTCACAGGAACACTTGGTGGTGAAGTGCCATCAAACCGGGCTCCTGCATCAAACCCTCCCTGTACTACATAGGTAGTGTTGGGTCCACCTGCTGGTAATGGTTGCCCTGGGTAGGCACCTGCTGGTTGCCCTGGGAAGGCACCTGCTGGTAAGGGTTGCCCTGGGTAGGCACCAGGATGAGCCTGTGGATAAGGTCCTGCTGGAGGGTACCCTGCTGTTGGAGCAAATGTTGGTGGTGCCTGCCAAAGAAAGAGAAATAAATCTGAAACTGCATTTCAAGTGAACGAAACACATGTTTAACCATATTTATAAGCAAGATATGGAAGGCACTTTGATGGAGGATAGGGGGGAGGGGGTTTATGATTTTGGGTGCTTGGGTATTCTACAACCAAATACCCTTGTAGTAGCCAATCATTCCCTAATGATTTGAAATGAATCCAATACAGTGCTATCTGCATCTAAGCAGGCTGTTGGAGCTAACAGCAGTGGGTAGATTCTTGAGGTTGTATGCTAGCACCATATTATTTCCCTTCTTACAGTATACAACAATTGCTTTCCCTCCCCCCCCCCCCAACCACTTTTTGCCCCACAGTTTTTAGCATGATTTAATGGAATAAAATTTGGCATAATTGGTGTGTGTTGTATGTCTTCATTACTATGGTATCCATACATACATTCTATATGCTATTTCTATGTTTATACAATACTTTGCCTCAATCCCATGCAAGTTAGAAATATATTTCAATTTCCTAAAACTATTCAGCAATCAAACAGATTACAATTACACCATTCTTCCTTTCTGACGTAATACCTGAATATTTTTTTTCAATTTATTATTAGCTTTTGGTCTGTTAGTTTCTTTTTAATGAAACAACCAGACCAAATGGTTTTCAGACTATGACAACTGTCATGCTCGTTTACAGGTGTAGGAAGAACAGGGAGAATCCAACCAGGATGTTAGAAATTCAACGCAAGGAATGAAACACTAGTACAATCATAGTGTGACTTTAAGCACACATTACAATTTCTCAAAACAGTACTGTGTGATGGCAGAAACAGGAAATTCCAATAAACACATTCTATTTAAGCCGTACGTTTTTCTGGAACATTACATTACCTGTCCTGGTGGGGCGTATGGTGGTGGCGGTGCAGCATAGCCTCCCATTGCTCCTGGAGGGGCGGCACCTGGAGGGGCGGCACCTGGAGGGGCGGCATAGCTTGTGTAAGCTTGTTGTGGTACTACAGGTTGAGTTGGGTACCCACCCGCTTGTTGAGTTGGGTATCCGCCTCGCTGTTGAGTTGGATATGCTTTTTTTTCTATAAAACGAAAAGAAAAGGCAAAAAAAAAATATATATAGAATAATTTACAATAGACATTGTTATAATGGTACTGATGAAAATTTGCCATTTTCCTTCAGAGAAGTGTGTAGAGGTAGTAAATTTAATTTCAGTAATTACTTGACGTACTGAAATTGTAGACAGTACTGTGAGAGACTACCAGCATCTTCTTAAGAGATAATTACAGGCAGACTTTGAGATAAGTTTGTCTGGAATATTTTGCAGACTGGGATTAAACCAGATACTTTTTCACTGACCGTCCAGATGATCCAGCAGGACAACATATCCGGTACAACCTTCCCATACTACAGAATTCTAACCTTTGGCATAGTATAGTCTCTGTGTGAGCCTGATGGTTTGTACAAATACACAGTGAATGTGGCCACACGGGCATTTGGGCAATGCCCGGTGGGCCGGGGAGCCTGGTAAAAATTACTGCCCATTTTCCCAGTAGTTAATAGAATACAGACGGTCTGTGTAGAGATTTAATTTTTAACTGTGGGAATCAGCTCATGAAATCACCATGTTAGTTAGTCTGTTAGTTCCTAACAAAAGAACGTGCTATTGGCAACCCGTCCGTGCTAATGGATTTTTTAGGTTTTTTTTCCATTTTTTTCAGGCATGTTGTCACAAAATGCTTGAAAAACTAAATAAAATCCAGTCTAAAACATTTATTTTTGTCTATTTTTTTTACGTTTTTAACTTTCCTCAGTTTAATTAAGGGTTGCTTCTGAAAAATTACTTTTGGGTCATTTTTAAAGGATTAAATTGTAACCTACAAAATTGAGAAAGATAGCACCATTTTGCATCTAGGCATTCCTTAACTTCAAAAATATCTCTAACACTTAGACCCCCCCCCCCCAGGTCGGCGATCACTATTTAAGTAGCATATCAATGAATAATGGGCCGGTCTAGGTGGAAAATGACCGGGCCGGTTTTAAGACCCAGTCCGCCCCTGCTTATACAGTAGAATACACCTTGTCAAATTACATTAATTTTCAGAATTTGACATATTTAATCAACATTTCACCACGAATGAGGAAAGAACTATCATCATTATGTTATGTTTAGTATATATTGTTTGTTTGTTATGATAACATTTTTCAAACTACATTGAGGTCTAAAAGTGACGAATGTTGGGTTTGCAACTCAGCTGTCTCATGTGACACTGTGTCCTTTGTGAGGAGATACAGTAGGAGATCTAGGTATGGAAGACGATAGGATGCAGAGAAGAGTTTCAGACAATCAGTTTGAAGCCCATTGTGTATTTAATTCCATAATTTGCAATAGACACAACAGAGGCTGAAATGATAAGGCTGCCATTGAAAATGTTTGCTTCTACAGGTACAACAGTAGAGGTTCCATACAGTAGTCAATTTGTTTACATTGTTGGCAGCTGGCATCTGAGACAAATATAAGGGTACCAGTAACCATCTTACCTTGCCATTGGCCAAGTCAGTTGTGCCATACACATACAATACAGTATTGGAGAGATACTGCACTGAACTGGCACTGTACAGTGTGATGAAGGCGAGAAGAATTGGAAACAATGTTTCCAGAATTAATGTTGTCAAGTTTGAGTAGGAGTATCAACATGTAAAAGGACATTCTAACTTACAAAGTGCAAGAGTGCCTACACATACAATGTTTTGAAGTTACACCTCAAAATTAACATGGAAAAGTTGAAATCATTATAACCTCTATCCTTAAGAGGAACATTTATGCTCTTAGTTAAATTAAGGTGAACATATTTTTTTAACAGAAAATTCGGAAACATGATATTGATGTTGACAGTAATCCCTTCCCCCTGGCTCCCAAGTTGACATCAAGGGTTAGTACCTCCACTTTACTTTCAAAGGAAGGCATTCTGAGGGTCTCTCAATATTATTGGTGGCCCCACTTTTCAAATGGCAAAGGTTAGAACACCTCATCCAGAAACAAGTGTTCTGACATTCAATCAGGGGACGGCACATGTATGAAATACTCCTCAGAAATCAGGGACGCCTGGTCCTCCTAGCATCCTAAAGTTACAGTGTACAGTACCAACTTACTATACATGTATATGATACATACAACTTGGGGTTAGCACTAGCATTGAATCAGTGATAACAACATACTGTACAGTAACAGCTGAAGCGATGCTATCTATCATTGCTCTGTGTTGTAGTACAGTAATTTGTACAGTAGACAGGGAAAGCAAACCTTGACTAATTCAACAACCCACCCAAAAAGGAAAATTAAATTCTGAGTGAATGAAGCTATTGTGTTTTGAGCTACCATATGGACTACCAGTCAAACAAACATAACTTATAGAAACCTCTTTATTATTCTGGTGGATATGAAAGAAATTTGAAAACTGAAAGCTCAACAACTTCCTTGCTCTACTGATTTCAACTTTCAGGCCATTACTGATTTAATAACTCTGTAGATAAGCTTGAATGCAACTTTAGAGCTCCAGATAAAACCCTTCCTGGAAAGGTTTCCCATGCAAACCTAGTGCAGGATAAATCCTCTAGGAAATGACCCAAATGAGGACATGTTGCAACACCCCAGTTACTGACTGCAATAATCATGTTGAAATTCACGGTAATATATCTTAAATAAACTGACAAAAAAGAATCAGTTTCAAGTTTGGTTTGACACATTATCTGAATTTTGATGATTCTTCACAGTTCAGGTTTACAAGTATGACAGTAATACACGTATAAGCTTTAAGAGCTTACAGCTACAGTAGTACAGTACATACGTAATGAGACACAACTACAGAATGTTGCTCTAAAAGAAGCAGCTCTCTATTTAATTAAAATAGTTCAAACTGTAATATACATGGCAACCAATGGTTGGATGCATCATCAGTATAATAAACCGTTCTTAGACTACAATATACTCACTCTAGACTGGTTAGAGATATACAGGGAATAAATTAGTGCTTACATTTTTGCTGTGTTATGAACAATTTCTATTTTCTCATAAAATACTAAAAATATTATGGTTCAGTGTGCAAAACTTGATTCTGTACATATTTTATGGAACAATAGAAGTCTGTGTTCCATAGCATTTTGCGATGTGATACCAGATCTCACTGTGTTGTACTTTAACAAGTAAAGGACATTTAGTAAAAATACAGTAGTATATAGATTACTACATAACACAACAAAAGGCCCTACTGTTCACTGTACTGGACCCCACAACCAAATAATTAACAAGATCACAATCCATGGAGTTGCAAATCTCATCTGCTCCATGGATGACCAGTAAAGTTGTTTCCATCTTTTGCCGGGTGACTCTACTTACAAACTACTTTGCAGGTACTCCCTTATTCTAGTTTGACTTTAGTATCCTTCATTAGTTCAGATAAAGGACACTTTACACGTCATAGTTTTGAAAGAACTGTTTATACACTGAGCACTTCCTATTCTTGTAAGAGGTGAAACAAGTTGTTTACTGTTTTGTAATACCCATGGGCTATTATCTTGAAAGGTTTTTCTAAAAAACGAAACTGACAAATCATGCAACCATACAACCTGTAACACTTCTTAGCTATTTGTATGGCATATTGTACTCTCTATACATAAGGAAGGAAATCAAACACACATGCCTATGCAATCATTTACAGTTATTGTCGTGTGTGAGGTTCAATGGATATGAATAGTGAAACCTTCACAGGAATTAAACAGATGTATTTGAAACGAAAGAACAAAAAGGATTTTTTTTTTCTTACAGCAAAGGAATGTTTTATCCCACTCAGGCCTTAAAAGTTAATCATATTTACTGGCTAAATGTAAATGCAAGTGGGTTTTGACATTTACTTAGTAATAGAATATATGGGCACTTGCATTTTTCTGTCTGTAGATATTAAGATCATAAGCATCAATATCAATACCATTTGCATGATAAGTACAATACTGTAGTGCAGCTCAAGAAAAATGCAATTGAGAATATGATTCTTAGCATGTAGATTTTTTAAGCACAACTTTGCATTTTTTGAGCAAACTTGTGGCTAAAACCTGTGAAAATATTTTGTGTGTCACTGTAACTAAGACTGGGAACAGACTTTTATACTTGATTTCACTAAGTGCAGCATACACGAACAGTACAGAATGTCTGTCCGTCCAACCATTTCAGATACATAAGTATTTGCATGCCCATCATTTCAACTAAATTCCGTGCCTTTTAACATGTATCATGGAAATGTTGTGCAGTCCAAGTACTGTAGTAAACTCTCAATCATTGAACAGTTTATACTCCAAGATGCCATTTCTTATCAAGAGAATAGAAAATAGAATTGTTTCCAAGCTTTAATGTTGTTTACAAAATTATATTCCAAATTTTCTCTGCATTCACTGTACTGTAGGCTATAAAATGCCACAGAGTTGTACAGTGGTACATGCCTAGAAATTCCAAAACTTACTGGTTTGGATATTTACAAGTGACAAGCTTACCTGTCTCCCCACATCCTTTAACACTCTTGTTCTACCATGCCTAGAATGAACTGGTAACCTTTTAACACTGTCCGCCCTCTACAACCGGCCCCTCCAGTCAATGCCATTCCTTCTTATTCTACTACCTAAAGGTCCTACATCCTT
Organism: Apostichopus parvimensis; assembly: GCA_000934455.1. Taxonomy (NCBI): domain Eukaryota; kingdom Metazoa; phylum Echinodermata; class Holothuroidea; order Aspidochirotida; family Stichopodidae; genus Apostichopus; species Apostichopus parvimensis. The sequence goes on from KN884516.1 coordinate 57,674, forward strand.
CATATTTTGGGTGGATTATTTTTTGACTTAATTTGATCAGAATGGTTCCAATAGAATCTTTGTTTGCCTTCATGGGAAACAGGACTCACAGGAGTACCCTTTATTGACCAGGGGAGAATATTTGAGACTGTTTAGGGAGCAGTTTCCGCCCCATTCATTTTCATAGTTCTCAGTACGGGTAGCAGTTCTGCGAATTGCTTTACATGTTAGTTTTCCCGCCCATTTCCCCTCCATACATAGCATGTTATAGTTCGCTGTTATTGCATGTAGTTTTGTTTTTCCGTCTGCTCTACTTGCCTTGGTTAAATCAAGGAGTTTGAGCGAACATCTACTGTGAGATGAAAAATCCTTTTCAGTATCAGAGATGTTAGCTCCCACTATTCAAAAATTGTCGAAACTCATAACATTTTGTGATTAAACCAATGATCCAAATATATGTGATATTCTTAGAAACAATTCAACGACAACTTCCTGCCATGAGCGCTTCTTGTCGAAATGTGTCGACAAGGCCTAATGTTATGATATTTAAGTGCACACCTATGATAGCCTATAACACAAACTTCGCTCTCTATACAGGGGACAGTAATGTTACAAGTACTTGCATTTCACAAAATACTTTGTGTTCGATGAGCACTATAGATCTATGCAAGAAGTTTACACACAATGGTAAGGGGTTATTAGCCAATCCAATCACTGGAATTTTGGAAATGCCCAACTGACTATTTTTAGCATGAGAATCACTGTAATAGAAATGTTGTTTGTCCTTTGCGGTTAATTGTTATGATTAATTTGTTTTCAAACTAATTCAATCATCTGTACAAAGGATTGATAGAAATTTTTGGTATTTTTAGAAGTTGTGGTTTTTGAAAAGAAAGAAGGAAAGATATTCATTCCAAAAAGTGTTCATTATGTTTTGTTAAGGCCAAGCTGTGAGTGTGTGTGCTTGGGGTGTGTGTGTGTGTACTTGGGGTTTGTTTCCCGTGAAAAAGTGTGCTTTTGCTGGACACAAGCAATTTAAAGATTTGCTTCCCTGGCTGAAAGTTTACATCCCAGACTCAGAACCCTGCGTTCATAACAAGCTGAGCAGGTGATGTAGCAACGGCATTGTTCCCTGCATTGTAAATATTACCATGCATAAACTAATACTGTAGAAGACTTTATAATTTAATGCTAACAAGCCAATCCTATTAAAGTATCAACCTTTATTAGCCATTCATCAAGATGGATAGTATACATGTACTATATTAATGACTATCTTCTAAGAAGCCATGCAGATGACAACGATTGTAGCTACAGTATATGCACAGTTGAATCCGAGTATATCTCTCACACATGTATGGTTACTGATCAATGCTTACAGAACAAGGACATAACTGTTTCTTATTCCTAAGTAGTCAATGAATAAAATCTGGAATTACACACAGCGATCAACTTAAAATTTTTGGTCAGCCACAACTAGAAGGTTTAATATGCAACAACCATGGTCGCAACTTACTGTAGGTGTAGTCTTTATTTAAGACATCAGTCTGTGTATCTTTGCAAAGTCAGGTCAACTGTACGACTCAATGTTTTTACTTGTTCACCATGTGAAACTGCGACGAAAACTTCACCATTGAAGCCAACTCTTTAGTAGTTTGCATATAAGACAGGTTTCAGAGTTGTAGGATCCTCCACTCAATACAGAGAGGACAAAATTGTGACAAATTGTTGGAGCAACTATCTTTATACAGGGCCACTTCAGTGACCCTACTATATCCTACAGTAGCATCCAGATAAGTGGATGCCTAGTCAACTCATTAAGGATTCTACCTCAAGTCATTACAGTGGATCTTAATAGTACTTTATTTCTGAGCTAGACTTCATTGCCATGATATCCCAAGTCCTAGGCTTCCTATTTAGAAGAAATTTGAAATAGATGTGTCAGATGTGACAACCCTATTAATGTTACAAACTTACAAGACTACTATACTGAAGTGGATGCATAGATGTTCTGATGCGGAATTAGGGCAGTATAGGTCCAAGAATTCAACTTGAGATCGACCCAACATTGCGCTTCCAAATTGTAATATTTCCTCCATGATTATTTCAAAGAATCTTTTCCCAAATTTAAGACCAATATATATCCTGAAATGGGTGCACAGATGCAGAGTGGTGCCTAATCAGACTAATAATCTGGGATGGATGCGGGCATATTTGAATGCCTAGTGGTGAAAAATTCCGATAAAAACAACAATCTGCTGGAGAGTTTTCTATCAAAGTGTATAATTTAAAAGAATTTGTCTGGTTGCCCTTAGAAGTTACCTTAAAAAACGATTAAACAATTTTCCAGACATGTTTTCAAAGTACTGAGAACGCTAATATTGCGTTTGATAGAGAAACAATTTTTTAATTGTTTAGGATGGCTATTTCAAATACTTTGAACTGTAGCAAATGTGACATCATCTGACATCATCTGGGCACATGTAGATTGCGACAGAACCTACGCTGCATACAGTTCCTACAATAATCACAAAAAAAAACTGTGTTAGAATACAGATTAATACCTTCCTTGTATTTCAGTGAAAGAACTTACAAATTAGATACATTTTAAAACTATCAGTAAGCCATCATATATGTAGTGCATCAGTGATTTCTTGGTCGCTGTGTATTACACAAGATAAGTTTGAACAGCAGACAATTCGTTGTTTCCATTGCACTGTCCAGCTCAAATGCGAAGAATGTTCGCATGTAGATTACTGTAAAGTTTACAATTGGACAGTTCTATGGAGCCTAAGCTTCCCGGTACTACATTCTGCTCTGACATCGATTCCGCCATGTTTCACCTTTTAATGTTCCAAATACTTTTCTAGTAATATTAAAGA
>KN884516.1:60584-78747 GCA_000934455.1 Apostichopus parvimensis
AAATTCCGTGCCTTTTAACATGTATCATGGAAATGTTGTGCAGTCCAAGTACTGTAGTAAACTCTCAATCATTGAACAGTTTATACTCCAAGATGACATTTCTTATCAATAGAATAGAAAATAGAATTGTTTCCAAGCTTTAATGTACTTACAAAATTATATTCCAAATTTTCTCGGCATTTACAGTACTGTAGGCTATAAAATGCCACAGAGTTGTAAAGTGGTACATGCCTAGAAATTCCAAAACTTACTGGTTTGGATATTTACAAGTGTCAAGCTTACCTGTCTCCCCTCATCCTTTAACACTCTTGTTCTACCATGCCTAGAATCAACTGGTAACCTTTTAACACTGTCCGCCCTCTACAACTGGCCGCTCCAGTCAATGCCATTCCTTCTCATTCTACTACCTAAAGGTCCTACATCCTTCATATTTTGGGTGGATTATTTTTTGACTTAATTTGATCAGAATGGTTCCAACAGAATCTTTGTTTGCCTTCATGGGAAACAAGACTCACAGGAGTAAGTAAGTAAGTAAAACTTTATTGCTCCAAATAAGGAAATTAGTGTCTCGCACATAAAAGTTCAAAACAGTACAAAAATATATGAGCATAGGAATATAAATCAGGATATATACAGATGGAGATTAAAGAATGAGAATGATAAACAGTAAGACAAGGACAAGATAAAAGATTATTGCAACAGCCTAGCGACGTAAGTTGACATTGAAAAGTTTGATTGCACGGGGAGTGAACGAGTTATGATAGCGATTAGTTCTCATGTACGGCTGTCTCAGTCTGCCACTGCCTCTGTTAATAACATTGCCATTAAGATAACAGCGAAGGGGGTGGCAACAGTCATTCCAAACTGAATCTAGCTTTGTTTGAAGCAGTGACTGGTACACCGAGTCGACTGTATGCTGTTGACCTCAGGAGTACCCTTATTTGCCAGGGGAGGGTATTTGAGACTGTTTAGGGAGCAGTTTCGGCCCCATTCATTTTCATAGTTCTCAGTACGGGTAGCAGTTCTGCGAATTGTTTTACATGTTAGTTTTCCCGCCCATATTCCCTCGATACATAGCATGTTATAGTTCGCTGTTATTGCATGTAGTTTTGTTTTTCCGTCTGCTCTACTTGCCTTTGGTTAAATCAAGGAGTTTGAGCGAACATCTACTGTGAGATGAAAAATCCTTTTCAGTATCAGAGATGTTAGCTTCCCACTATTCAAAAATTGTCGAAACTCATAACATTTTGTGATAAAACCAATGATCCAAATATATGTGATATTCTTAGAAACAATTCAACGACAACTTCCTGCCATGAGCGCTTCTTGTCGAAGTGTGTCCACAAGGCCTAATGTTATGATATTTAAGTGCACACATATGATAGCCTATAGCACAAACTTCGCTCCCTATACAGGGCCCAGAAATGTTACAAACTAGTTGCATTTAAACATTATACTTTGTGTTTGGTGAGCACTATAGATCTATGCAAGAATGTTTACACACAATGGTAAGGGATTATTAGCCAATCCAATCACTGGAATTTTGGAAATGCCCAACTGACTATTTTTAGTATGAGAATCACTGTAATAGAAATGTTGTCTGTCCTTTGCGGTTAATTGTTATGATTAATTTGTTTTCAAACTAATTCAATCATCTGTACAAAGGATTGGAAGAAATTTTTGGTATTTTTAGAAGTTGTGGTTTTTGAAAAGAAAGTAGGAAAGATATTCATTCCAAAAAGTATTCATTATGTTTTGTTAAGGCCAAGCTGTAAGTGTGTGGGCTTGGGGTGTGTGTGTGTGTACTTGGGGTTTGCTTCCCGCGAAAAAGTGTGCGTTCGTCGGACACTGGCAGCAATTTAAAGATTTGCTTCCCTGGCTTAAAGATTACATCCCAGACTCAGAACCTTGTGTTCATAACAATGCTGAGCATGTGATGTAGCAACGGCATTGTTCCCTGCATTGAAACTATTACCATGCATATACTAATACTGTAGAAGACTTTTTAATTTAATGCTAACCAGGCAATCCTATAAAGTATCGACCTATATTAACCATTCATCAAGATGGATAGTATACATGTACAGTACTATAAACTATTAATTACTATCTTAGAAGCCATGCAGATGACAACGATTGTAGCTACAGTATGTGCACAGTTGAATCCGAGTATATCTCTCACACATGGTTACTGGTCAATGTTTACAGACCAAGGACATTACTGTTTCTTATTCCTAGGTAGTCAATGAAAACAAATCTGGAATTTCACACAGCGAGCAACAACAACAAGAACGTTTGATATGCAACAACCATGGTCGCAACTTAGGTTAAGTCCTTATTTAAGACATAAGTCTGTGTATCTTTACAAAGTCAGGTCAACTGTACAACTCAATGTTTTTACTTGTTCACCATGTGAAACTGCGACGAAAACTTTACCATTCAAGCCATCTCTTTAGTAGTTTGCATATATGAGACAGGTTTCAGAGTCGTAGGATCCTCCATTCAATACAGAGAGTACAAAATTGTGACAAATTGTTGGAGCAACTATCTTTATACAGGGCCACTTCAGCGACCCTACTGTATCCTTCAGTAGCATCCAGATAAGTGGATGCCCAGTCAACTCATTAAGGATTCTACCTCAAGTCATTACAGTGGATCTTACTAGTACTTTATTTCTGAGCTACAGTAGACTTCATTGCCATGATATCCCAAATCCTAGGCTTCCTATTTAGAAGAAATTTGAAATATATGTGACAACCCTATTAATGTTACAATCTTACAAGACTACTATACTGAAGTGGATGCATAGATGTTCTGATGCGGAGTTAGGGCAGTATAGGTCCAAGGATTCAATTTGAGATCGACCCAACATTGTGCTTTTAAATTGTAATATTTCCTCCATATGCTAATTTCAAAGAATCTTTTCCAAATTTAAGACCAATAATCCAATATCCTGAAATGGGTGCACAGATGCAGAGTGGTGTCAAATCAGACTAATAATCTGGGATGGATGCGGGCATGTTTGAATGCGTAGCGGAGCAAAAATCAGATAAAAAAAAAACAATCTGCTGGAGAGTTTTCTATCAAAGTGTATAATTTGTCTGGTAGTCCTTAGAAGTTACCTTAAAAAACGATAAAACAATTTTCCAAACATGTTTTCAATAATATTGCGTTTGACAGAGAAACAATTTTTTAATCGTTTAGGATGGCTATTTCAAATATACTTTTAACTGTAGCAAACATGACATGATCTGACATCATCTGGGCAAAATGCAGAATGCGACATAACCCACGCTGCATACAGTTCCTACAGTAGTCACAACAAAAACCGTGTTAGAATACAGATTAATTCCTTCCTTGTATTTCGTTGAAAGAACTTACAAATTACTGTAGATACATTTTAAAACAATCGTTAAGCCATCATATATGTAGTGCATCAGTGATTTCTTGGTCGTTGTGTAACACAAGATAAGTTTGAACAGCAGACAATTGGTTGTTTCCATTGCACTGTCCAGCTCAAATGCGAAGAATGTTTACATGTAGATTACTGTAAAGTTTACAATTGGACAGTTCTATGAAGCCTAAGCTTCCCGGTACTACATTCTGCTCTGACATCGATTCCGCCATGTTTCACCTTTTAATGTTCCAAATACTTTTCTAGTAATATTAAAGAAGCTTCCTTTTACTGTAAAGTTGATCCGTGAATTTTATTTCTGCGAGTTTGAAGAATGATTTATGAACTGTGGTTCGAGTGTGAGAGTGTATTATGTGCAATGCTATGTACGTATCAACTGGGCATGGTAGGCTGTATACGTACGTTCGCAACGTGTACATACAGTAATATATAATAGGCAACCACCTGTGCGTTTACATGCGAGAGTGTGAGAGTGTATTATGTGCAATGCTATGTACGTATCAACTGGGCATGGTAGGCTGTATTTTACGTTCGCAATGTGTACGTAATATATAATAGGCAACCACCTGTGCGTTTACATGCGAGATTGTAATTGTCGCGGAAATGGGAGTGCTAACTTCAAGTCGCTCATTTGCTTTAGTTGCCCGCATTACTTCATTCACAAAATTGATGTGTTCAAACAAACAGTGCTTTCAGTGAGAAACTGGTGAATTTGAAAACCAGATTTCTACAAGAAGAAAACGTCGAATGGGGACAATTTGCACATGGTTAGGAATGAGAAAAGTAATAACAACGAGGACAATGTATCAAAATCTTCCACCAGACAATTCCTTTAATAGTATGATCTAGATTTAAGTCTAAGACTTACATTCTGCAGTGGATTTGTGTATGCTCTGATTCCTGGTTAGGACAATCTAATTCCAAGAAATTTATTTGCTAATGAGCCAACATTTTGTTTCATGTGTACATCTAAAGGAATCTATTCAAGTCCACGACTAGTAATATCCTACAGAATTGCTTAGATGTGGATAGGGGAAAACTTGAAGAAAAAAATCATGTATTAACAACAATCTAAACAAAAGGCTTGCTCAGATGCAGAGTGGTTTAAATGCAATAAATGTCAAGAATCATCCATACCCAACTCTTTGCTGTAGTTTGACTGTTAACTTACATGTGTACCTGATATTAAATTAGGACGAGTGTAATGACTAAGCTAACGAATATTAATTTCTTCAGCAAGAACTGGATTTAGACAACCTGCACCCAACTCTTAGACCTTAATAAAGACTGGTCTAGTTAGGCTGAACTTTGTATAGCCTTGGGCTAGTACTAGAAGTACTGTTACTAGTGTTAGGATGGTGTTTTTAACCTTGCGATGCTCAGAGCACAAATATTTGTTTATTCTAGAAGACAATGGTAGCGAAAATCACTCTCAGTTTGCTCTGTGATTTAGTTCTATCCATGTCCCGTGCATAAGCAATTTCATAAACGGACAGTGGTCAGATTTCACCAGAATGAGATGCATGCTGAATTTATGCTAAAGGTCTTTGGTCAAAGCAATAGAAGAAAGCAAAAATGTCCTTACACAGTGTTGTGTAGGCCTACTTTGTTATTCTGGCTAGTATAGCCAATAAGACTAGCCTAGGAAAAATCAGTCATAACATTAACAGTGCCTCAAAATACAAGATTGATGTCTTTTTCTTTAGCTTGGGTCCTAGGTGTGATGACCTGCATTGAGGTAGAAAAGAACTGAACAGTTTAACGTGCAATCTCAAACTGACTTTATGTGTTAACACACGCTCGCTGTAAACACATTCAACATAACTAACACAATAGATTTATCCATACCTTAGATTAATTGATTTGCATTAATTTGCATGCATTAAATTAAATGAGTACTAACTTAAGATATCACAGTGTTCACACAAGGTCCTATCAAATTAAAGCTGTTTTCATGAAGGTTGTGACTTGTGAAGCCTTAATAAAGAATATGTTCGAAAAGGTGGTTATAATTTTTCTTTCAAATACGGCGTCTATCAAGTCTATCCTATGTATATCTAATTGTTCATACCCCTAAGTTAAGCTTATGTTATGATAGACTTACCGTAACAATACAACTTTACAACTGGCGCTAACTTAGGCTAAGCCTAAAATACCCTAACGTTCGTAAACGTTATAACTGGTACTTGGTAGGCCTTGGAATGTAACTCAGTTAAAGTGGCATTCATGTTAGCCTTCATCAAGTTAGTTTACCTGAAGAATCATCTTTCTTCTTCCCAAAGAGAGGCATTTTGCAGAGTTTCTGTGTGAAGATGTGAAGTGCAAAACGGAAATGTCTATCTAACTATGACGTTCGAGAATAATAAGGACGATGAATAGACAATGGTATTCGTATTCAGTCACGGGTGTACTGATGTAGTAATACCGTACGCTTTCTTTATAGGTTGGGGTTACGTAGAAATACTATGTCATTCCTAAATCTAGTGCATGTAAACAATGTTACGTAAGAGACGTGATGACGTAATTAGCGGCGCTATGTCGAATTCCATGGTCGAACTACAGATACGGTACCTTGCATAGTGTACACTAGAGACCCTATAGAGATAGGATCTCTAGTGTACACTGATCGACAGTCAACACCATGAAGACTAAGACCCCAGTTGGAGAACACTTTAACCTTCCCAACCATACCATTTACGACATGTCACTACAGGGGATTGAATCCTTAGGTAGCCGTCCTGACCTAGTACGAATCAGCAGAAAGAGGCTGTGGATGCAACGCCTTCGCACCATTCAACCTCATGGGCTCAACATTCAGGAAGGACATGACTAACTTTTCTTCCCCCCCCCCCTCATAGCTCTCTCTCCCCTTTTTTCTCCACACCTTTCTGTCTTTGTCCTTCTCCAGTCTATTCCCTATCCCCTTCCCTTAATCCTCTCTTTGTCCCTCTACTGTTTATCTCCTACCCCTCCTTCTTCCCCTGTTATGGTTTCTTTCTTTCTTCTCTCCATCCCTTGTCTACTAATCCCCTTACATCTATATCTTTGTGTTCACCATACTCATTGACCTGTCTGTAGTCTGTGCGTGTTTTTGTCCCTCTGTTACTGTTACTTGTCATTTAGCCTTTGAAGAAGATCCTGCTAGGAACGAAACGTCAGGCCAACTCACACATTCTCCTACACAGGCTCTCTAGTGGATAAGCAGTTTGCTAACAGTTTTATTTTATTTTGCCTTTTTAAACTGACAGGATTTAACTATCTTCTAACTTATGGAACGCCAAAAGGACTCCAGGTGGCGTTGCTACCCTAAACAGGAGGTGCTACTACCCTAAACTCGAGGCTACTACCCCAAGCAGGAGGTGCTACTAATCTAACCAGAAGGTGCTACTACTCCTAAGAGACGATGATGCTGTGAAAGCTGCCGCTCCTTCTCTTAATAGATGATGCTACTATGCTTCTACCAGGGAGTTGTTCCATAACAACTCCCTGCTGCTACAAACGGCGATGCTCAACGAGTTTAATAAATCTGGAGGAACTATCACACAGTAAATACGCGCGTACGCGCGTACCATGCATGGAGGGTCATGTGATGTGTTCCAGGGTGGTACTAATATATTACTCTCCCCATTACGCATGATGATTTCACCCAACTAGTACGTAAATGTGTATGCGTGCTTAGAGCAGCAGACGACACCCGTTACCTAGCAATAACCGTGCCTGTAGCCTAACGTGATAGCTATATTCCCGTCGAGCAGCATTAGGCTCTGTTCCATGGAGAATTTCGTGGTTGCACTGAACTAAACATTTCCCCACAGCACCAAACGCTCACACTTGACAACCGTGGAACTACTGATTTGTTCACATGCAGTGCTTGATGAATACACATCGAGTTATGTACGCGAACAGCAGACGACACTCTCAACTTAATTATTCACTAAAAATGCATATTAGCACTATTTCGTAGGCCTGAAGTACTAGTACCTTCTTACGCCGTTAGTTCCCATGTCCGATCCGTCTTGGTGCAAATCTTTCACGAAGTCACTAACACTATTCTCGAACTGCTATACGGAGAAATATCAGTTTAGTACCACCCTGGAACACATCACATGACCCTCCATGCATGGTACGCGCGCGCCCAATTGACATGAATCCTCCAGATTTATTAAACTCGTTGGCATGCTACTGTAAATTAGTGGCGCTACTACCCAAACGGAAGGTGCTAATTATGGAACGCCAAAAGGACCACAGGTGGCGTTGCTACCCTAAACAGGTGGTGCTGGTGTATTAGTAATACTATACATACACACAATCGGAAATAACCTTCTATACGCCTCTGAGTATATAGTCGTAATTATAATGCACAAACTGGAAGTTCTCGAAGTCGATGTACACCCCATTTAATCATAATGAATATGCGAGCCTGTCAACAGGGTTCTTTGAGCAGCCACTGTTTTAAGCAAATGTATACTCTAAGCGGTTTATTATACATTTGGAAAAGAACCAATCACAAAACAGCAATCGTTTTTTAATGAGCTAAACATATCTTATACCGAATAATATGTTATTTTTGAATGTATCTAATTTTAGAATTCTAAAATTTATCGTAAATGTTGTGAATAATCCTTCGCAAATAGTCGAAATAACTATCTTGATGAAGTTTTTACTTAGTAAGCTATTTTTGTGGCACATATTACTGTATGGTGTTACGTGACAATATAGGCTGGATCAAAGTATCATTATGATCCCCTTCTAGGGATATCATCATAACCACCTGACGATGATCATGTGTAGTATCTTCCCAGGTTCTTTCCTGGGTGACTTTTTCTTAAAAAGTATCATGTGTAGTATCTGTCGTTTGGTAGTTTGGTTTCGTGCCCAGGTTCTTTCCTGGGCGACTTTTCCTTAAAAAAGGGATCACACATCAGTCTCGCTTCTCGATCGCTTCTCGATCGCTTCTCGATCGTTTCGAGATCGCTTCTCGGCCTTTTGGCTAAGATCATGTGTAGTATCTGTTCCCTTTCGAGGGGAATGGTGATGCACACCTGACGATGATCACACAGTCACAGTCCCGATGCAAGGGGACTGGGGTTAGAAGCGGATCAGTCGTTCGGAAGTTTGGTTTCGTGCCCAGCTGGGTTATTTCGTGGGCGACTTTTTTCTTAAGCAATAAGCAGTATCACACAGTCTCGCTTCTCGGCCTTTGGACTAATATCATGTGTAGTATATGTTCCCTTTCGAGGGGAATGGTGATGCACACCCGACGATGATCACACAGTCACAGTCCCGATGCAAGGGGACTGGGGTTGAGAGCGGATCAGTCGTTCGGTTGTTTGGTTTTCATGCCCCTGCAGTTTCTTTCCTGGGCGACCTTTGAAGGATCACCGTTCTCGGCCTTTTGGCTAAGATCATGTGTAGTATCTGTTCCCTTTCGAGGGGAATGGTGATGCACACCCGACGATGATCACACAGTCACAGTCCCGATGCAAGGGGATTGGGGTTGAGAGCGGATCAGTCGTTCGGTTGTTTGGTTTTCGTGCCCAGGTTCTTTCCTGGGTGACTTTTCTTTCAAAATATTACTAAAATTGTAGGGTCTGCACTGTTTGTCAATGTTAGAAAAAACATTCAATAGGTAGAATAAAATTATCAAAGGAATATTAAAATAGTACTTTGTACCAAACTATTAAATTAGTAAATGTTGATAATATTATGTAGTTAACATGTCTTTAAATGCTAACATATGTTGTGTTTGATACATAAATTGTAACCGCATATACATCAGTCTATGTACAGAGCTTTAGTTAGTACCATTATTAAATAGGGGTCACGTAAGGTGGCTTTAAATAAAAACAAGAGTGAAAATATATCTAATTTTAAGAAAATAACTGCTTGCACCATAAAAAGAGGTATGAGGAACATACTTTTTTTTTATGAAGTTTGAAATAAAGTTCTCATTCGACTACTCAAAAATGTATATTACATGCTAACATTACGCATGACGAGTAGAACCCCTGTGACAAATCTTACGCGGTACAAATTAGTGTGTAAAAGTAAGTTGGCCTGACGTTTCGATCCTAGCAGGATCTTCTTCAAAGGCTAAATGAAAAGTAACAGTAACAGAAGGGACAAAAACACGCACAAAATACAGACAGGTTAATGAGCATGGTGAACACAAAGAGATAAATGTAAGGGGATTAGTAGACAAGGGATGGAGAGAAGAATTAATCAGGTCACACATCCGGAGTCCATGCATGCTATAAGTTCTTCAATACCGTCATCATTTTCCTTTCGGGGAAACTTTTCATACTGTATATAGTTTTGATTTCTGATTTTTGAGCGAAACATATCTTGGTCGGATCATTTGTGAATGAATTTTATTTTAGAATGAGTTATATATGTATCCTAAATGTCGAAACTGAACCTTCGAAAATATAGTCGGAGTAACCATGTTGTTAAAATGGTTTACTTGGTAAGTTAGTTTTGAGTTGCAAAGTACTGTTACTTGGCAATATAGGCTGGTCTAAGATCGGTCTTTTTGCAATTATTTCCGGTCGGCGTCGTCCCAAATAACTATGCATATTGGTTAAGGTCATACGTAGCATTGTGTTCCCCTTGTAGGGGGGTGGGTGGGGGGGGGGTATCGTTGCACACTCCTGACGATGATCCGCAGTCACAGTGTCGATGCAAGGGGACTGGGGTTGGGAGCGGATCAGTCCGTTGTTTAGTTTATCGTGCCCAGGTTATTTCTTGCATGTCTTTTCTTAAAAAATATAACAAGAACTCCTTGTAATGTTATTGAATATGCATTCATATGTACGTGTGCAAACGATGCACTACATTGTATGACCTGCACCTGTATGTTAATGAGATAGGTATTTGCATATTGGTATATAAGTCAAAGCATGCCGTCTGCTCCGGCGTCCTTGTTCACCCTGTCTCTCCATCTGTCAATACGTAACCTTGGACATGTCGTCCTATATCTGTCCTGTACAGCATGATGTAACGCAATAAACTATAACATGTTATTTGTTAATACTCAACGTCGACTGTGTTCTACTTGATTGCTTAAAAGAACTCATATATCTAAACAAGGAAACATGACACTCCTTAAACCAACTGTGACTTTTAGATTTCCCCCGGGTCGGTAGGGGATGACGATAAGAAGGAGATTAAGTAGTAACGATATTTTACGATTTTAAATAATTTTTACCAAGTATATACTTTCTCCATACTTTCGAATTTTGAAAAAATCCATATTTTAGGCTGTTCCCCTCAAATTTAGAATGTTTTTCGGACTTGAAATAGTCATAAAATATTTATGCATGGTTACTTATCTTTGGTCAAGAAACAAATTTTGTTATCGACGATAGTGGACCTATACCATGTCAAAGAGGAGTGTTCCAACTCTTCTCTTGTTTACCTCTTAAATCCGCCAAAAACTCCATAAACTTGCTGGGACTGTCAGATTTCTGGAAGGGGAAGGGGAGCTGAGAATGAGATAAAGTAGTAACGGTATTTCACACTTTGAAAGAATTGTTAGAATGGTGATCACTTTTTGCTGTGGTAGCTCTTTGGAGTCTCAAATCACACAATAACTTCATTTTTAATCTGTAACAACATAGAAATCATTCCCTTGTTGGTAGTTATGTTGACTTCACGGATTACCTTGTGGTTGATCCACGCTTATAATCAGATGGAATCACGTTGTTTACGATCATTTCTCGCTAAGTCTAGCTGTGACACTGATGATTGAAGGTAATAATACCACCGGAAAGAGAAAATTTCCATATTTACTATGGAAGCATTATGGGCTCTCAAATCGCTCCACAACTCGAGTTTTTACCATTTTCCATAAAGATAAAATATTTTCAGAATTGTTATCCGCTTTAACATCATGTAAATTTATCTGTCAATTATGAGAGGTTAGTTACTGTTGGTCTAATAATTTGTTGACCAATGCTAAATCTAGCCTTTATTTCTGCATCAAATTCTGTATCATAATTCGAATTATAATCGTTTAAATAATACAAAATATTTTTGAGGATCTCCTTTATTGTCTGCTACCATTGTCTTTAAGGCCGTCGGTGTAATTTTGTCTAAGCGTACCACCACAGTGGCCAACAGTGCGCAACGTTAATGTGTACACTTATGGCTGCTGTTAGTTGCTGCTAGCTTCAAGCCGGTGTAACACCCGCACATACTGTTACAGCTGATCGATATAAACACAAGAAGTGACCATGAACTTACCGTGCACTAACGTATCTAAGCAAAGTTTCATGAAGTTTCAACTTGAGAGAGCAACGTAATACCGAAAATTAATCGTAACCTAGTAAGTAGAAGTGAATACCTTTTTCAACCTTTTTTTGGTATGAACTACGATGACAGATATTGCACTGTAATGAAAACAAGAACAATATCGTCTAGCCTTAGTCAGTGAGTTAAAATAAAAGTTACGCAACCTTGGCTTAGTCTTATAGTACTGTAGCTATAGGCCAGGCTATAGTCACTAGCTATGGCGATTATATGTAATCTGTGAATTATAAGTAGTTATCAGCCTGTAGGCTGTACTACTCAAAGTAAGTGATAGGAAATTGGCATTGAATTTATTCTTTTGTTGAGACACCTGGATTCAGACTCCTATTTTCCTTGGTGGATTGTTTCATTTATTTTGTAGGGGTAGGTAGTCCTTACCAAAGCTCACATGTGATGCACCACAAATTTATCACAAAAGTGAAAATTCCGACACAAAGTCCACCACAACAGAAGGCTTAGTACGGTATATGAAAGGATAAAATAAGTAATTACTTGATAACGTTAATTCGTTTTTGTATCCTCAAGGCAACGTTCTCTCCATTCCCGATAAATGTTAACATAAGTATACTGTAGTCACCCCTATATGAAGATTTATCTCCAAGAAGATCAGAAGCTCAAAATAAAGTTGACCACTGTATTCTTTATATAAAACTATACTAGCAAAACGTATGAACCATGAAAGTCAAGTAAACAAGATAAATATGGCACACTTTCAAAAGTAGCTTCTAAATGCAAATGATGAGTTGTCGCTACTGTACATAGAAAGGATGAAATTAGGAAAACAATACAAAGAATTGGTGATGAAAAATCAAAACTTTACATTAAAAGAGTGGATAAAAATTCTTGTGTTGGTTTTAGCAGAACTGTACAGTGATTATAGAGTGAGCCAATTGTTCATGATCACATAGGCCTCTTGGTTCAAAGTTGAATAGAATGAGGGATGTCCAATTATGTGCACAATTGGTCAGAAGAAAAACAAGTTATGCCCGCAATGCAGAATACTTTCAAATAACAATCATATAG
Organism: Apostichopus parvimensis; assembly: GCA_000934455.1. Lineage (NCBI taxonomy): Eukaryota > Metazoa > Echinodermata > Holothuroidea > Aspidochirotida > Stichopodidae > Apostichopus > Apostichopus parvimensis. The sequence goes on from KN884516.1 coordinate 73,333, forward strand.
GCCGTTACTATTTCTGGGTCTGTCATTTTATTGCATCCTTACGCTCAAGTTTTATAAACTGTGTTGTAACAGCACATACTTGTGAAGTTTGTTGCAGACATCCACCATACTTGATCGTTTCTTTTGTAGGTAGACGATGGATTCCTTGCTAAAAACAGATGTCATCACTGGAGTTAGAAGACTCTTTTATATGGTAACACCGAATGAGACTTCTGCAGAACATGTGGCTGATGTCCCAAACTATTTGCAAGAGGTATAACTACAATATATATGACAAAAAGTTAACTATTTATACTTTTGCTAACAAATCACTAATATCGTGTTCGTAGCACAAGTAAACCGAGACAGTAACAACACAGTTTCCATCAGTGAGTAGAGTATTGTGAAGTTTATTCTTCTCTGACTGAAACACCTCTGTTTCCCATTTCCTCTTCCTGAGCATATTGGTACAGTACATTTACATTAGTGCTGGTAAGTTGCAACTTCTAAGAAAAGTATCAACAGAGTAGGAGATAACATTTAGTACTTAATTTAAACCGGAAGTAATGGCTACTTTTGCAATTGTTTCAATCCACAACAAAAAATGCAATTGGCTTTATGTTTATAATTCATGGCTGAACACCATATTTTGATGGGGAAGTTACCTTTCAGACTTTGAGATTAAGGTTAACCTGAAAACATTTGTGAGAGCCTGAAACAGATGGCATAAGACTTTCTGTTTTCATGGACTATGATTTATTTGGACTAAAGTTCTTCCCCAAGTCAATCCTTTTAAGATTTTACATCCCTGATGCCTCACATGTAACATGTTATCAATTGCCAAATATTTGCATATAAATTAACTCCAATGTATCATAAGTATGGAATGTGACTTTGTTTCTGTTTTATGGGGTTTTCAAAGGAGTGTGCAGATTTAGAAATGAGAGGGTGTTGTTGGGGTAGGGATGAATAACAGTGAAGATAGTGACTTTTCCCCCATCCCTACTCTTTCATCTCAATTGCCTCCTTCCCTTCTAAATTAGTTAATGATTAAGTTTGTAGATTCACCCACGTTAGTGTACAGTATAGCTCATTAATTCTATGTGTACAGTACCAAATGATAACCGTTTGTTTGGTTCACTCCCCCATACCAGAGTACATTTAAGTTGATTTAAACTCCTGAAAATATTAAATGACAATTATGGATGCCTCAGAGTCATAATGAATTTTTGATATGAAACCACTTTAGCAGTTTTGTTTGTTGTTTGTGTCTTGCGCTGATGGAAACGTATCTACTGAACTCTCTCCACGTAAATGTCTTTTCTGTTCGACAGTCAGCTGTGTTCTTTCTTGTCGCAATTCTGTTGGAAGTCGCTGTCGTCCTCATCCAAGGTAGAGAGAATGTCATTCGGTTGGCAGATAGTATCTCGTCAATGACAGCCGGCATGTTCATGATGTTAACTGCGTAAGTAAAAATAATAATAATAAACAGTTCTTATATAGCGCAACTTACAATAAAGTCTCGCCGCGCTGTACAAAAGAAAGTGAAAGATATGTACAGTACACAATATACAATAAGAGTTAACATAACAATTATAACAATGAAAACAGGTGTGTTTTCAAAACAGTTTTGAACATCTCCACAGACACGACATTCTTTATACATGTTGAAAGGGAGTTTATTCCAAAGGAGGGTTGAGGAGTACTGGAAAGATCGCTCGCCATAATATTTAGTGGACACAGGGTGCATAGAGAGCATGATTGGGTGCTAGAGCGCAGACGGCGAGTTGGGGTATAACTTTGAACAAGTTCACCCAAGTAGTGTGGCACAATACCATGAATACATTTAAAGGTTAACAGGAGTACCTTGTAATCAATATGCAGTTTGACAGGTAGCCAATGAAGTACTGAATCTGAAAGAAGTCAGAAGTCCTCTGTTTTACACTGTGAGACAGCTCTTATTTCTGTTGTTAAGTAGTACCGTTTGCTTATCATTGTGATATACACATTAGTTTGTGTACAGTTGCTGGTCAATAAAATCATATCCTTTAAACAAGATACTGGACAGAGGTAGGTTTTGCCAAATGTACTCTTAAAGAAAGACATGTTGTTGTTTGTTTCTTTTCCCCCCTGTAAGTGTGTGTTACAGATTACGGCGAGAGGCTTAAATGGTATCATTATACAGAATTAGTGTTGCATTAACAGCACTTAAGAAAGATAACCCTAAATATAAACATTACTAGAAGGATGGACTTTGACTCTCAAACTGACAGATGACTTTATTTTTGGATGATGTTATCTTCGGGTGGTTAAGATTGGGTAATCATATATCTAAATGTCTATAGAACTGATGTACTTTCATGCAGTATCCTACTGGATGTTTAAATGCATTGTACTAAGGTAATTGTAAGAGGAAAACATAAACTCCAGTGACCTTTGATCATTTGACTTTAAACTGCTCTGTCTACTTACAACATTAAAACTGTTACCATGCAAACATAGGTAACAGAGGTTTTATATAAATGAGTTGCAGTAAAAGTAAATACATACTTGAAGAAGAAAGTCCATGACCACACAACTACTGACTTGTTTTATAGCGATTTAGGTTTTTGTGATATCCATCACTTCCAAACCCCATCCCCACCTGCATATACACACACACACAAACACGCACTCTGCATACACACCCACACACTCTAGGAAAATAAGAATGATGTGCTGTACATTATTTGGGTTCGTTTCCTTCAACCTATTCCCTTCAACCATTTTACCTACCAAAAAGGTACATACAGATCATTAACGAATCAACGTGAATTTCTATTATTGTCCTACACTATATATTCTGCTGAAGACAAGATTAAAGATCTTTGTACTATGAAGTCATCTTACTGTTACTCTAACAGCAGTGTTTTGAATTGATTTTGACTATATTATGGATGCTATATGATACCAAATTTATGTGACATTGTGTACAGTAGGTCATCAGCCTAACTATATTCAAATTGAACAAATAATGAAGCCAAACAGTTTGATCATTTCTATCTTAATTTTTTACATCGGATAGATATCAATCATGCAAAGTGTCTGGGCCATGAATTTTTAAGACTTGGTTTGAATTCATTAATTACTTAGTCATCAGCCTTCTGTTTAGTGAAAAACTACACAGGAGTCTGTCTCAATTTGATCAATTGTGATCTTTGCAGTGACACTTGGAAATATTAATAAAAATTGCTGACAAAAGATAACAAGGTGCCTGAAGATCAAATAATGCAGAACAGACCCAAACTGTCCTGGAAGACGGATGGATTAATTTACCGACCGGTAGTAACAATTATTCTCTCCTTGTTTTTTACCAGGATATTCATAAAAGGGTTTGACTTTGCTGTCTTTGGTTGGCTTCACCAGACATTCCGTTCGGTCAATCTGGTTTGGGACAGTCCTACAGCCTGGTTCCTGTGTTTCTTTGGAGTGGATTTATGCTATTACTGGTTTCACCGTATGGCACACGGTAAGAATTAGATCATTTGTGTTGTTTTATACCTTCCTCCTATTCTGGTCTCAAATATTCTAGACAAAAACATTGTTACCGCAAAATATCTCAAAAACTGAAAGTGTTTTGGGAAAGAGCTTGCTGAACTCACTGAACCAATAACCTTTTTTCTACACAATTTTTTTTGGGGGCTTACGTATAATTTTTATTGAAAATTTCTATAGTTCTTCTAAGTTGTTGGTATCATTTTCAGCACAGAAACTTTCTCTACCGAACTATGTTTGTTTGTTTGTTTATGATCTTCAATATTTTTAATATGGATTGTTGGGAATGGGGGGAGGGGGAGGGGGGTTGATGGTTGAGGAAAACATTTATAGATATGACATGACCCTCATACAATTTGTTGCCTTGACTGTTGATTATTTTCAACTGTTTTCTGTTTTTTTTGTGGTATTATTATGTGAAAATTAAGAACTGTCTAGTAAATGTTGTGGTGCATTACATAATATTGATTGTGAATCTGTTCCATTTTTATTTGCATTCCAGAGGTGAATATTTTATGGGCAGCTCACCAGGTCCATCACAGCTCTGAAGATTATAATCTGACCACGGCCCTCAGACAAAGCATTCTACAAAGATTGACCTCTTGGGTAAGAACACAGGACTTAATGATTGGTATTTTCTCATCCCAATTATCTGTAATATTTGGTCTTATTGCCTTATAGGTGGGTTGGAAATGCGTCAAAAGGGAAGGACAGGGTGTAAATTAATGATATAAAGCAGGTAGGGAAGAGTCCTGCCATTTGTGGACTCCATCTGCATAAGTCGCGTGCATACCAAGTTGAGATGGATATGTTGGGGGGAGGGGGTATCCTGGTCATTCTCTATGTGATCAGCTTACCAGCACATTATTACGCCGATTCAACAAGTGGTGCACGCACACCAATATTCCTCTTCCTGGGTGCTGTTAATAGCTTCATAATTAAGTATTTTTGTATTTTTTTAGGTAATTTTAGATTTTTTGTAATATAAAGTTTTCCTCGTTTTATATATATTTGTTTTTATGTCTTTGATCATTTCAGCTGTACCTCTTCATGTTATAACTTTACTTTATAAATTTTACAGCAGATGTGCATTATCCTCATTGGGATTTAGAGAGTACTACTGAACTTACTTACTTTGTCAATCAACATTGGTTTCTTTCAGTAGGAATGTGTCTTTCAGCAAACCTATAATACAAATGATAGTCATTACCTGTCTCTGTGTTACACATATAACACACATGACTTTGCCAGTAACCATAGTAACATCCATGTTACACATCAGTATGACTTTTGAATGCATCTGTGAATGGAGCATGCAAGCTCAGTGTTACCAACTTTGTAATTCTGCTCTCTTCTCTGGCGGGTGTAATTATAGGCCTGAAAACATTGTCTTTATTTTGAACAAAAATTCAAAAAGTCAAATGAAGACAAAATGAAACATTTGAGAGAAATGTATTGATACAGCTTGTTTGAAAATTGTCAAGATTTTGAAACATTTCTTGTTTAAGATTCCCAGAGTGGGGTTGCTTCAGTTTATCTATATTAATCACTTTCAGTGTTTCCATTGTAGAAATAAGACCATTTAGGCTTCTGGCTTAGCTTAAAACTCATAACTTGAAACACAATATATGCTCTGTTAAAAGATTACTTTTAAAGGCATTGAAGACTCGCCCAAACTGCGTGCCGTGCTCTGAAAAAGTTAACTTTCCGTTGCTTGCAATTGAAGTTTTCTTCTTCTCGCTACAAAATGCACACAGTAATCAAATGTGATACCTTGTTATCTTTTATGTAGACCTGAGATGTCCACGCTGCTATGTACACTGTGCTGTGGGTATTGACCGCAGCTGTATGTACTGACTGTACACTAGTGTCTAATTACCGACGGTAGCAAGCTGTGTGTGT
>KN884516.1:98851-124271 GCA_000934455.1 Apostichopus parvimensis
CAGTAGGCGTGAATGTTACTACGATTACAATCGAGTTAACGGAGCTGACGAGTATTCAAGATCAAAAGAGCACTGACAAAATACCATGCTAAAAAAACGACAGTTTAAAAAAAAAAAACGACACTGAAAGGGGGGAGCGGTCGCTCCCCCTGCTCCCCCCCTGGCTACGTCCCTGACAGTAAATAAAGAGTATCAAAATAATATATGTGAGATGGCCGAAAGTAGAGGAACCAGAAATACTTTTCTGGTCTGGTCCCTTTGTAACATAGATAGTGCAATGTACAACACCCCCCCCCCTCCCCCCAGACATGGAACTTCTGCAAATCTTGATAGTTCTTTACCTTTGGCTTCACTCTGACAAGGCCTACCACTCACTGACCGCCACTATAGTAGTACCAGTCCCACACCCGTATTCCACGACTGAGTGAACTGATGGCACTTATTTTATGGTTAAGAATTGGGTAGCCTAGCACCATAATCAAGTATCAGGGTAAAAACTCCCAGATGTAAACAAACTGCATAAGGGTAGCCTGCCTCTGATAAAAACTGTCCAGGTAGGCTACTGTACATGGACACATTTCTATTTGATCTAGGGTTAACATCACAGGTGATTCTATAATTTCCTTGATATCTTCATAGGCCAAAGTGCCTCATCATGTTTGCCTTTAGTTTTGTTAATTATTGTTTAGGCTAGTGCCTACACATTAAATGAATTCCAAGACAAGATGGTTTAGACTGTCGAGATCCATTTGGTTTTGATGGTGTAAGTTATGGAATGCACTATGCAGGAGTATGTAAAACTAAGTAGCCTAGTTGTTCTGCTACTGCTAGGCTAGAAAATTTAAAGTTTTGAAATGAGTAAGGAATAATTTGTTTCTTAACAACCCACTGTCTCGAACTCTAGCCTTACTTTAGGGCACAAGGCCTAGTAACAGAGTCACATTTTTCTGGTGACCTAGCTCGACCCAAGTCAGATATATTGAGATTCTGAAAGTTACTGTAGGTGTGTACATTGCAGTACGGTCACTTGAAATCATTTAACAAACCATAACTATTACTACTGTGGGGTTCAAGCATGGATTTAAGCAGTTAATAAGCCTAGCCTGGTTTGATACTGTGTCTGATCAGGTTACCCACAGTGTAAGTGTACAAACTGTAAAAATGTGTAATATTTAATATAATTTAGTTAATGAATAATTATTTCCTGTTTGACACTTTCAGAAGAAACATTCAATTGGGTTGGCTAATTATGTTTATAAGAAGGTAATCTGTAACTTGTGTTTAACCATATATATTGTCTGAGTACAATCGTTCAATTTCTATTGTGAATGGCTGTATTTCATGTGCCAAAGCAGCCTAGAGTGACATCACAAGATCTATTTAGCTGGTATTCACAAGCACCACAACGAGATGTTGAGCAAAATAGAGTCAGAGTACTGTTAATGTAATATTGCTGCCAACGAAATGAAATAAGTAATTTGATTTTGTTTGCAGGCTCATAAAGGTGGGGCTGAGATTTCGTATTTGGTTGTGATAATTTTAACTTTAAGTGTTGTTTCTTCCATTGGTTTGTTGTAAAATGGATGTTGACAAATTAATGCTTTGTTGAAATTGGGCTTATTCCTTATCGCACAAGATATCATGATATGAAATGACTTGGGGAGAGCAACAACTACTACAGTAAACATCGATATGCAAAATCTTTATTGCAGTGTCAACCTTTACTGAGCAGCAATCATGATTTTCTTTGTTGATATTAAATTAATTTGCATAAAAGAACTAAATTGTATCTAGACTTCTTCTTCTTCTTCTTTCAAAACTAGGTTGATGTGGAGTTGCAAGATGGTGAAGACTGCACAGATCTCAAAGCGGAAACCATCAATGGAACTAAACCTAAAGAAGACAGAAAGAGGGATACCTTGCTGGCCGAGGAATGTCAAGAATGGCCAGAGGATACTGAAGACGAAGAGGAGGATCCTTGGGCATTATTGGAGATGGACACCAGCAATTCAAAGATGTGGAGTGGTTAGCACTTTTCAGTAGATCAATTCAGCAAGTTTAGTTTTACATGGTTGTGAATTGTGAAGGGGAGAAAAATCAGAAAATGGATATGGACTTTGCAGCCTGGGTATCAGTTAGGCTTAATTTAGTGTTAGCACTGTTTCACACTTATTTTTTGAGGTTTCTGAGCTTTTTCAATTAAGATTAATGATATAAGTTTCTGTTTGTGAATAGTAGGGTATATACTCAATTTGCATAAATTTGAATTAGTTTTGTCTATTTTTGTATGTACTTTATATTGCAGTAGTTATTGTACTTTCTGATCGTATGAGTGCACATAACTTCAGTGAAAAGGTGAAAGAGATGAAATGAAATTTAAAAAAATAAATAATACCTTCATGTTCTACACAACACAAGTGTCTTGTAATGTCCAAATTGGAGAGTATTAAAGCTGTTTTCTTGAACCATCAGGGCACCCTTAAAAACCAGCTCTGTAATTTACAGTATATATATGAAGAAATGAAACAAGATTTACAAAGTCCAAGCTGTGTTTAATAGAAAGTTGAAATATTGATTGATGTACCTATCTTTGCATGTTATTGTTAATATTGTGTACTTCTGGCAATTAAGCATTTTTTGGCTTTATTGGCAAAACTCATGACTGTAATATAAATTGACCCTCTCTGTCTTTTCAGAAATGACCTTGAAGGAACGATTACATAGAGTCTTCATCACATTCCTCCTCAAGCCGATCTCCGTCCTATTTTTCCTTTATTTCTTCATCTGCTCCCTGGACTTGATGAGTTCTTCTTTCCGACTTCTCGGTGGTCGAGAGGCGGGGGAGGTTCTGGGAGAGAACGAGTTACTCAATAATCCAGTCTGTGGGCTGATGTTGGGTATCCTAGCAACAGTCCTTGTACAGAGCTCCAGCACATCTACATCAATTGTTGTCTCCATTGTCTCTGCTGGTCGTAAGTATTACTGTGGTGGTTAGTACATACCGCCATCTGTTGTATTCTAAAAGAGGATTTAGAGCAGGGGTGGGCAACCTTTTTGAATGAATGGGCCAGATATAAGGAGTGAAAAATTGACTGGGCCGCACCTAACCAACGACCTGCTGTTGATTTCAAACCTTTGATTCTGAGGACTTTAAAGCAATAAGTATGTGTACTTAATCTGTATTCATAAAAACACAATGTCAATACAGTACAGTTGATAATTAATGGGGATAATAGGCCTAACTGACAGCATCATTAGTGCCGATAAATTCTGAGCAGCTACCTCGTTTTTTGTGATGATGTAAAATAGATTGATTTGTTTTCAGATTACCTTCTTATAAACATAATTAGCCAACCCAATTGAATGTTTCTTCTGAAAGTGTCAAACAGGAAATAATTATTCATTAACTAAATTATATTAAATGTTACACATTTTTACAGTTTGTACACTTACACAGTGGGTAACCTGACCAGACACAGTATCAAAATGTTCAGGCTAGGCTTATTAACTACTTAAATCCATGCTTGAACCCACAGTAATAACAGTTATGGTTTGTTAATGATTTCAAGTGACCTACTGCAATGTACACACCTAACTTTCAGAATCTCAATATCTGACTTGGGTCGAGCTAGGTCACCAGAAAATATGACTTTGTTACTAGGCCTCAACACAGTACATTTGATGATTGGGATAATAAGCCTACCCTGATAGCATCATTAGTGCTGATAAATTCTGAGCAGCTTGCTCGTTTCTTGTGATGATGTAAAATAGATTGATTGTGTTCTTTTTCTTGAGACATCTCACAGGCCACAAAAAAAATCACTGGCGGGTCGCATGTGGCCCGCGGGCCGTAGGTTGCCCACCCTATATTTAGGGGAAGGCAAGATGACAGGATTCACACTTTCACAGTTTTTTCATTGACACAAACTGATCCATCTTGGAATAATTAAGTGAACATTTGACAAGGAAACTATGACAAGTACATTATATTTACAGTTTACACATATATGAAAGGCGAAATGCAACTGCTTCACTGTAACTGTTAAACATTGACACAGCCTGAAGCTCTGTTGAGAATATTCTGTCACTAAGTAATATGGAACATGCTGGTGAGTTTGGACCAATCAAATCATCAGGGAAGATTTGTTGATTAATTGATTTCTGACATTACACTGATATACTGTATGTATACACAAGTGTACAAAATGTCAAAGGACAACACTTAGAAGGAATTAGTCACTACTAACTGATACTTTAAAATTCAAATTATAGCAGGCCATGTACGTCCTGGTGTTCTCAGATGTGGGATGGGGGGGGGGTGACTATGGTGAGGTGGGGTAGTGCAGGGAGGATGAGGAAGAGGTAGTGAAAATTGGTTGCATTTGCTTTTAAAAGAGGCCTAGAGCTCTGCTCTAATGCATATTTGGTGGTCTCAGTTTCTAGCATCCTACATACAGCGTTGTTAAAAGTGCAACTTTTAGAATAAAAGAAACATGTCATCCTACAGTAGTACTTTTACAGAACATTGAACATGAGGTAGGAGAAGAGAAGAGTATAAAGTAACATTTGACTTCTCTTACCCGTCACAAGTTAAGCTTTACCCTGCTGATTGATCTTTTACAAGCCATACATAGTTTTACTATCTAAAATCAGGACCATTTCAAGTCATCTCTCGTCTGGAGAACAGACTCTACGAAGGTTGTTTAGTTTACCCTGCTTTCTGAAAGTGTACCTGACAAGTCACTTAAGTTGTGTACCTGCTGTATCTGTATCTCCACAGTGCTCAATGTTCAGCAAGCAATTTACATCATAATGGGCGCCAACATTGGTACCTCTGTCACCAACACCATAGTATCTCTGGCCCAGGTTGGCAAGAAAAATGAATTCAGGAGAGCTTTTGGTGCTGCAACTGTCCATGACATGTTTAACTGGCTGGGAGTTTTAATCTTGTTACCAGTGGAAGTATTCACCGGATACCTGTATCACACCACCAGTGTCATTCTCAAGAGTATGAACATTAAATCCAATGAAGAGGTCAAAATTGAACTTCTCAAGAAGCTTACAAAACCACTGACATCTCGTATCATTCAGGTAAGAGCTGATTGTTTCATTCTCTGGTATTAAAGCTGTGTGTTTATATATTCATACATGCATAGTCGGGTACTGTCACCAGACATTGGAAAACCCTTTGTCATGTTTCCCCTAAATTGATAACCTGCTATCAATTCATCACTGTAAGCTCCAGTGTATTGGGAATTTGTTTATACATTTCTCAAATTCTTCTGCTGATTGTGCAATGAATCCCGGACATGACATTTGACGAAAGAAGAAGTCGTTGGTGTTTGTTTTATTTAAGTTTGCTGCTAACACCAGGAACTAAAAAATAATATTTTGTTTGGTATAGAATCTGTGCAGTCGTTACTTGTTGTATCAGCCGGGATGCTTAGGGCAGGAAATGCATCAATGAGGAAACTACACAGGCCATCGTTGAAGGTACCTTCTGACATCACCAACCCTTTGATATTGATGTCTTCTCTGGTAGACAATCACTAAAACTAAATTACCTTGATGTCCATTGCCATGCTAAAAACAGGCTTGATGTTCTGATTTATAAAATAATAAGATTAGTGTATGGAGGGGTGGATGTACAAATAGTATAGCTTATCAGAGCTACTGCTTAAGCATCATCAATGGGAATCCCCCATCCCCCCCCCCCCCCCCCCCCCCCCCCCCCCCCGCCAACCTGATCATTCTTTGAGGGTTTTGGTACAGTAAAGACAAGCCGGTTGTCCAACAAAAGTAGTTCATGACTAATTTAAACTATGACAGAGTGTTTTAAAAGTAGAAAACTAATTGCTTCATGCTTTTTAACTTCTTTCACAGATTGATAGAAATATCATCACTTTAATTGCTGTCAGTGAAATAGATTCCTCAGATAAGAGCCTCTTGAAGATTTGGTGTAAAAAGGAAAAAATTCATTCAATCGTTAATGGGACCCAAGAGATCCTTTATGGAAATGGCAATGGAACACCGTTGGCCACCGAAATAGTTCCAGTTACCCAAATTGAGGAAGTGGGTATTGAAAAATGTGAGTCAATATAGATAGAATGCTTTGATGCATGATCAGAATAATATTTAAAGGCAGTTTTGATAATCAGTTTTGGAGGGCACAGTTTGAACACATTAATCTATCAAAGCCAGTTTTAAAATAATCCTTTAAAAGTACATTCACTATGTTTCTGCGAATAAATAATGACCTCAAAAACTAAACCAATCAGAACACTGCACACACTTGTCGGCTCGTTTGATTTACAGTTGCATTGAATGTAATCCTAGCCCAGACAATTGGTTCGCACAGAATTACGTTTGCGGCATCGTAGATTCATTTATAATTCCGGACTGCGCAAAATATTGTAAAGGCCTTCTTTGCTAGGGCCTGTTTACAATAATGCACCAAGACATTACAGTGAAGTGACCTCAGACTTTTTGCCCTCATATTTTATATGAATAATATATTATGGGACTGTGATTAATGAAAAGCATTAGGGAAGTGAGGCTGGGTATAATGAGATTTATCAGTGCTAAAAGCCAGTAGTGAATTATAGATGGGACTTTAGACCTGCTCTATTTTTCAATTGGAATTGTAGGTACTTTGAAGTTTTAAAGGCTCGGTTAGAACATGTGTTGTTTAAGAACATGGAAGTTTGTGCAGTGTGTTAAATTTAAATGTGCGGCCACATTGAAAGTAAATCTGTAACAATTATGTTTGAACTGATAATTTGGGTGGTTGGGTTGATACCAAACTGATGAGCACATGCTTTGGGGTTGTCTTGTTTTTATTTGGTATTCTGGATTATATGCTATAAGTATGACAAACCTCTGAAGTGTTCCTTTCATAACAAGTATTGTGTCACTTAACAACGTTCAGTTAAGGAAGTGTTTGTGGTGGTGACTTGCATGAGTTGAAAATTTTAAATTGCTTCAAGATTTTAGAAAGAAAGGGACCACTGTAGAAAATAAAGCAGTAGCAACTGAGATATATTTTTCCCCGAGTGTTTTATATTTGTGACGTTTGATCCAATGTATGTGCAATTATTCTGATAACTGACAAAACTAATATATCTCCCTAGCTAAATATCGAGACAGTGATGAGACACTCCCTGGACATCCTCCAAAGTGATACCAGCATAATCCATTTTACAGTGAAATTATATACATTTTCAATAAGTTCAAAGTCAAACTTTTCCTTCTAATCCAATAAAGTAGCAAACTGCTGTTGTGGCATCTGCCATGAATAAGAGCTGAGATCTAATGCTCATCAGTGGTATGAGACAGCATATATAGTAGTCATATCAATTTAGTTGGGTGCTATATATGTGTATATATTTGACTACGTTCTCTGTTGATTCTCCAGGTAATCATCTGTTTGTTAACACCAACCTCTCAGAACGTGCCGTGGGTGGCATCCTCCTCCTTGCATCGCTGGTCATGCTCTGTCTCTGTCTCATATTCCTCGTCAAAATTCTTCACTCGCTCATGAAGGGTCGGATAGCTTTCATCATCAGGAAGACCATCAATGCGGACTTTCCCGGCTGCCTACGGCATCTGACAGGTTACGTCGCGATCCTGGTGGGTGCCGGCATCACCTTCCTGGTTCAAAGTAGCTCCGTGTTTACCTCAGCGATGACACCCCTGGTAGGGGTGGGGGTGATCACGTTAGAGAGGATGTACCCTCTCACCTTGGGTTCGAACATAGGGACAACTGCGACAGGACTCTTAGCGGCCTTGGCCAGTTCCGAGGGACATTTAAAAGAGGCCCTTCAGATCGCCCTCTGTCATTTACTATTTAATATCACAGCAATAACAATATGGTTCCCAGTTACATTCATGCGTAAGGTCCCCATCTACCTAGCGAAGACTCTAGGTAACACTACGGCTGATTATCGGTGGTTTGCTATAATGTATCTTATTTGTATGTTCTTCATCTTACCCTTAGTGGTGTTCTCCTTGTCTGTTATAAGTATATGGCTTCTGGTAGCGGTAGGTGTACCATTTGTTATTTTAATGACGTTCATAGTCGTAGTCAATATCTTGCAGAGAAAAAAGCCAAATATATTACCCAAGAAATTTCAAACATGGACTTTCTTGCCGTTATTTCTACGGTCGTTGGAACCGATGGATATGTTGATATGCAAGATATTTTCCCATATACAATGTTGGGGGAGGTTGTCCGCTCTGAAGAAAGCTAGAAAGAGTTTGAAAAAGGAACAGGCTGTCTCTGTGATATCTTACAACGAACAGACTGTAAACACAGACAGTCAAGTTTGATATCCATTTAAAAGGTGACCACAGCAATTTGTGTGCCTTTGAATGGTGTCAAAATGAAGCTGATTGGTCTTAAACTGCCCTAAATCATTTAACCCCGAGGAGTTAAACTTTGTAGATCTCGAGGCGTGTTTAATGAGGAATTTTGCTGGTTGTCTTATGATCACAGCTCTTGAACTAAAATCAATGAATATTCAATAGCAACAGAGTAAATAAGTATGTCCTGTCATCTGACAATTGCTGTAGACTTGTGACAAATTGCTGCTGGTTTGAATTGAGTCTGATTAGTGACCATGTTAAACTGTGCTCTTAGACAGTATGTCCTGTAACTAGATAGGCTTATTGTAGACTGTTTACATCATCGCACACATTGAAGTTGATGTTTGTCAGTATACCCATTGCAAGATTATAACTGTTTATTTGGTATGCCTGCTTATGCATTCTTTACTTAAAAGCTAGCTAAAACTGTAAGTTGGTTAGCCACCCCATGTGTGCTTTGTACTCTGTGTACTCTGCTACAAGCCGTTCGGCTTCTTCAGTGTACACATGCGGCTGCTTTGCGTCATAAAATAACTGCCTTCCGAAGTTCCGGGGCCAATTATCTTTGTCTTATTTTGATAGATGTATCTCTTAAAATGTTTTTAATCCTATGAGTATGGCTAGAACGTGCTCTAGATGTGCAATATTTTGAACTATTGGGTCACAATTTTTTTATGAAGGAATGACACAAATGAATTTGTAAAAAAGTGTTTGTGTAAACTACCTCTTAGTTTCCAAATATGTATTATTCTAGTACAATTCATGCAGTCTAGCCGTTGTATCTAGCTTTCGGAATGTATGCATTGTTATGAGTTTTTTTATCGTATTTGGCTCGTGAGCTGGGCCTGCAGATCTGAACATTTCAAAACATTTGACATATATGTAGGCTTTTACAGAAAGTTATTCTTAAGACTATTTATTTACTCTGACATCCACCTTTTATTTCAGGAAAAGGGGAAATGGTAAAAACTTTCTTTTATATTACATTTTTTTGAGTGCAATTCCAAACAAAGAGACTCCATCCATGGCTGGTAATAATAACTAAAGTATGTGTAGGCTAAACTCTTAGAAACATCAGCATCTAATCAACACACATTTAAGGCTTATCTACCATGCAATTGTTTTCATAAACAACCTTGAATTCTAGTTTATATTGCTTTTATGATAATCCAGTTTGCTATAATGTATTGTAAATACTCTGCAGTCATAGAGCTTCATGCTTGAAGCCTTGCTTTTCTGAGGGAGAAAATACCTAGATTATAAGCTGTGTGTAATAGAACAAAATCAATCGCATTATTATCATTTCACTTGATCATTACCAAAAATTCAACTATTTGAGCCCTTTTCTTTGCTTACTTCCATCATCATAGTATTAGGAGTCATATGAAATATGACAAATTGACAATAGATGGTTTTTATATAAAATCAACAGGATATTAGCAATTCTTAGTAGTAGTCTGCTAAGTTTCAAAAGGAAATCTTTTACACTTTGCCTACTGCCTATGGTACTGCATTATACTATTGCAATTTGAAGTAATGAAATTGAGTGAGTGGACTGGTAGGTATTTAGTACATAAGGATTGAAATTACAGAAATAAAAAACAAATCAGCTGAGGAAATTAAAAAGTACAACAACAAAAAAAATAGGAAAAACTAAAAAGAAATGATTCCTAGAACAAAGAGTCTGTCCATCCATCTTATTTAATTGATCATCATGTGAGTTAATTGTTTTCATGTGATCTGTTTTAAGTTTTTTTTTGCCATTTTCATGCTTTCCACAAGTCTGTCGGCAGCATCACGATATGTCATAAATGCGAACTATTTATTTTGTATGGTTGTTTGTATGACTTTGAGTTTGTTCTTCACTTCACTTATGACGAGGGAGATATAGTCATAATAGAAGAAGATAGTTGGTTTTCCTTTCACTCTCAAATAAGCCAGTAATCAAATGTTTGATCAAAAAGTGTTGCTGTACCTTGGTCCCAATCCTGTCCAAGCTTTAACCTCAACCTGTACATCCACTTTTACAATTTCAAGTTTTCTTTATAAAAAATAAGAAACAAATAAAAAGGGGGAGGGATGGTGGGTGGGAGGGGGCGCCAATGTAGCTGACAAATTAAGAAGATTGAAAAGAGTAAAGAAATTTTTTGGCTCGGACTTGATTGTAACCTTTAGGTTACAATCCTCCCATCACTGGTTCGAATCCCGTCCTATCCATAAATTTATTTGCTCTTTTCCATTGTAATTTCCCTGTCCGTTGTCCATTGTTCATTTACTTGTATCAATTAAAAAACATTAGCAAGAAAGTCACTGAAATATCGATAGCTTAAATGGTTTTCCAAATTTTGTATGATGGCTTGAAGATGTGACCAGACATTCACCCTAGACCAATTTCCACACATTTTGTGTCCTGGATGAAAGCTTTATAAACTAGGATGTGTTTTGAATGTTGTAATAACACCTTGCATAAATCTTTACGTCCATTTGAGTAGTAGGGAGTGAGTGAAGGTTGATGAATAAGTTAGGAATACTTTTTATTTTTTAAAGTAAACATCATTGCTAGGAAGGTTGAGTTGGTGTCAAGCAGCTTGTCAGTATATATATTATCCTCCGTCTGTAACAGAAGTTTAACTGTATAGTTTGGAATGGAGGCAAAGATAATTTCAGAGAATATTAAAAGGCTTTTATTTTTAGTTATAATTTTGAAATTATTTTATGAAATGTATTTTATTATCTCTCTACTATCCACAGACCCTCATCCTGCATATCATTTACATGACATGCATGTATCCTACTTTTACTAAAATTAGGAAATTATTTCAGCTTTGTAAGAAAGTATGCATATATTTACCTAATATTAATCATGTGAATTGTTAATTGTGAACTGTAGATTAGGAATTTAACAGTGGGTAGCCCATTCTGCTGTTATATTGGACATGTATTGAAATGTAATCACCAACTCAGTCTCTCTAAGTTCTTTTACCTAAAACTTCTTATCTGATGTTTTGACTTTTTTGATATCGTTGTTGCTGTTTTTTTACTATATGCCTGGCTTGGTTCCAGTCGTTCTTGTTTTATTTTTAAATGATGATGATGCAATAGTCCACCTTTGTACTTGAAATAGTGCTTCAGGTGTTTAGAGGCTTCCGTTGGTCTTTTTGACCATCTTGCGACTTTACATTCCACAAGTTTTGATTGAAGTGTTCTGTGTGCAGTATTTAAAGTTCGTCATTTTATAAAAAGTCAGGTGCAATATCATAAAACAGATGAGATATCCTCCTATTTGGGGGACTTTTAATATATGGATTACCCTAGACAGACCCATGAGTCTATCAGGGGAAAATATTTCTATTTTCATTTTCAAGATATTTTCCTTTGGTTAAAGGCCTAACTGGTTATTACTTACTTTTCAGTCAAGCTGCATATGCTAAGCCCTCTGTGCTTTTATTTTGTAAACCAACCCAAACAAGCCGTCTTTCTCTTCATGCCTATCATAAAGGAAGTGGTTTTGCATCCGGCATTAATACCCGTCATTATTTAATTGGACACATTGTTCTTGTTCTAGATCATATTGAGCTAACGTTCCCGTTTGAAGTAACCTTGCTATAGGAGGTACCGTGGCAGTGCAGTCACTCCTGTTGATGAGCCATGTATAATATTGGAGCCATAAATGGTGATGAACCACCATATTTGTACTAGGAGGGGGGGGGGGGGGGGGGGGTCTAAGAATATATGTCATACAGTTGGTGAAATGGAGGGCGTTTTAGTTTGTATGTAAATGGTGCTATATTTTGCAACTTTGAAACGAAGTTGAAGAATTTTCAACTGCTGGTTGTACCTCACATACATGTTATATATTTATGAACTAGACTAATTTTGTTGTAATATTCTGTCTGCTGGTGGTGGGCGGGGGGTTAGTGAGCACTCCTTGACTTTATTCTGGGGTGGGGGCTAAGTGCGCCCAGAAGTATACATGGTTGAACCCCTGTCCATTAATAAGGGAACAGCCAGTAGTGATTTCCTAAAAACTGTAAACATGCTACTGCAGTGAAACGTACTTAAGCATGTGCGCCGTCTTCTCTTGACTGTTTTGTGGCGATTTAAACAGTAAAATGTGTTTAAGCAACAGTTGAAATAAAAGAAATATAATATAAACTGAAACACGAATTATTCGTATTATGGTGACCTTTTTTGTCTGTGATCATTGTCGTCATGTGTGTATGATGGTTCCCCTAGAAGAGGAAGAGAATGATACGTGTTAGAAAACTCACCCAGGAAAGTACCTGGACACGAAGAAGGAAAGAAAGGAACGACTGAGCCACTGTGACCCCAGCCCCTTACATAGAGTGATCATCGTGAGGTGTGTATTACGATTGACCAAGAAGGGGAATATAATGGTACACATGATCTTAGGCAGTATCCCGAGAAACGTTGCCATATAGAACCTGAACCGAAATGCCATGATTGGTTGTTGCTCAAGAAAGAAGCATTTAGCTACTACATGTGAATGTCCATTTAGCACAGTTGGTGGAAATGTTGCTGTTGAGCGTGAAGGGATTTTGGCTGCCATTAAGCTTACAGCTATTGTGAAAGTTCAGTCAGCACAGTTAGTGGAAATGTTGCTATTGGCGTTAAGGAAGGAAACGTGAAAGGCGGCTTATCCGAGATTGTGAAAATATTGCTATCGGCGTTAAGGCAGTCAGCATAGTTGCTATTGGCGAAAAGGCCTTTTCGAAAGACATAACACGTAGGTGATTGGGTGATTGAGAACATGTATAAAGTGAGGAGAAGAGAGAGTACTTAAACAGGAGACGAGTGGGCGAGGAGGACGAGTGGGGGAGGAGAACGAGAGGGGAGGAGAACGAGAGGGGGAGGAGAACGAGAGGGGGGAGAACGAGAGGGAGGAGGACGTGAGGGGAGGAGAACGAGAGGGGGAGGAGAACGAGAGGCGGAGGAGAACGGACACAAATAGTCTTCTTGTACTCAGCGTACAGATTTTATGTTTACTAATGTTTCAAAATTTGACCCCTGTTGACAAAAAATTACCTTTGACATCCACCAAAAGCAAAAGGCTCCTTGTACCTAAAGTGGGTGTTTTTGTTTGAAATTGATGGTGATAATGACTTCTATATATATGATGTATGCATGATGTCAGATTCCATCATATTCATATTGTCCTATGCCCCCTTATGAGGTTACAGTATAGTGGGATCAGAATAACCAATAAGTGAATAAATGTAAATAATGCCCGAAAAGAATGAAATTGCTAATTGGAACCTTTTTTCTGTAGTCGGCTGGAAATTAATACAACCAATTGCTTAGTTTCGTGTTATAGTTTTGCCGGTTGTAATAAATTACGTAGACCAAACTAATGATGGTATGTACAGGGAGCTGTTAGAGTAGCAGCTCCCTGGTATGTAGTAGGTATGCAAGAAGGAACAAATATGCCTGAAAAAAATGAGAATTTATCATTCATTATATGATGCAATGATTAAAGTTTTATTTCTTTATTGTATACCTCACGATAAATAAACTATACTTATATAAAGTGTTTATGTTACGTAAATGTTATAGTGCCGCACAATGTTTTTCTATGTGTATACATTATAACATCAATGGTAGATTTGGGAGACATCAAAAAAAGAAAAAGACATACCATGGCTATATAAAGTACATTTGGGAAGCCAATACAATGGTATATATTTAGCTATAACAAAAATAATTGAAGATATGAATTAGATAAACATTCGCTTAAAGTAACACTTCAAGTGGAATATTTCTAATTTATCTGGAATTACTATACAACACATTACATACATATACATACACATATACACGCGCACACATGTTTGTATTACATTCAGACCGAGGACCCCATTGTATTTTCCATTGTTCAAATCCACGTACCCTAACCTTAAACAATACCCCATACAATAGAATTCTTCCGAGGACGTGGTGATTCACACTCATACATACACACACATTCGCCATCATGAATGCAAAGGTTACGATTATCATCGAAAATAAAATGTTTAAAATAAAGATACGTCAGGGCCATAGCCTGGGTAGAATTCGTAGGGTGCAGTTGAGGAACAGCGAGAACATTATGTATCGTACAAATGTTACATAGTTTTGCTTTTTGATGTGAATATATATATATATATATATATACCAGGGCCTTTATAAAGACATTATAGTGGGTGGGCCATTTTCCAAAAGGGACCATCATTACACTATCTAAGCGGAGCGCCACCATCAGTTGGCGCGTAGCGTAGTAAGAAACTAATTGCCATAAATGCCTCCCAGATTGCCCAAAATGGTACTTCCCATGCCCTGTAAGTTGCATCTAAACGTACTTTATTTTGAGATCTCATGTTTTAAAAATTTACATTTCCAAAAATAGGTAAACAAAAAACTTTATATGTGGTAAAATCACTTTGTAGGGAGAAAAATAGTACTTTACGTTACTTTATAAGCACAGCATTATTCCTTGTTTTACACAGGTAATTGAAGCTATAAATGCACGCTAGGGTATTCTGATTTCGTCCGTAACCTATACATGCTGAGGGGAAGCCATATGGGGAATTTAGGTCTAAATTAATTTTTAGGTTTGTGTTATCATTATTTGTTTTGCATGCCAAAAGGGACCTACCGGGGGGGGGGGGGTGAGCTGAGTGGGTTGGCCGTGTAAGGGACTGTCCCTCAATATATGGCTAACAATGAAACTGGTAGGCCTATATAAAACACATAGACGTAATAAATTTATTTATGAGCCGTAGTTTCACATTAAACTGCTACACTGTTCACCAAGGTTAAATCTAGGAGCTCTCTACGTTTATTGTTATTCTAACCAAACTCATGAAAACCAAAACAAACGCACGGTCATCGTTTCCGCGATCGTGTATATACGTGTTGAGCGTCTCGATAGAAAGCCAAGTCAAATCTTATCCAAAAGACACTCTAATGCAGATTAGACTAGAGTTTATTTCGACATTTGCTCATGAGTCTTTGAATAGTTGATGTAGATAGTTCCATGTTTACATAACAACCATTAAAAAGATTGACAAATGCGAATTTAATGATCGCTCTGATCCTGTGAACCTTTGGAGCTTGCCATGAGCACTTTTAGCTGCAACGAAACAAAACACAAAATATGTATTGAATTAAAATTGAATTGTAAAATTAACCAATTTCAGCAACTTAAGAAACATCATTGTAATACGATAAAGTTAGTCAACTTTGTTATTGCATAATTTAAAGAATTTCGATGTACATTATTAGTTTCTTAGTAATCAGAATTGATTTAAAAAAATATTTAATAATTATAGCATTAATTTGGCAGTGATAAATGTATGTATGCATTATCTAGTAATTTCATTACCAAATAGCCGTTTCAATTACATTTCAACAAAATCAAGTATAATGCATTATTTAAATCAATCTGCAATATTGCTTCAAAAATAGACCTTTTCAACCTACCATGATGGCAAAGTAAGATACATAATTTTCATAAATCTTCACCTTAGACTCACAAACTTAAATTTCACTTCCTTCATAACGTTATCATTTATTTTCAACTTTTGTCGGCTTTAATCTCTTTTAAGCAGCGTTTTGCAATTAGAAGCCAATTGACCATCCTATATCACGATTTATTCAAATTAGATCGCTATTTGTTATCCAGTTTAGGCAGGGGTGCAACCACTGTTTTGCACTAGAGAGAGATGGGGGGGGGGGGGGGGGGTCTAAGGTGGCACCCATTCCCTTTGGATAATTTTGGTAAAAGGGAGGGTGCTTAGATATCAAAGGGTATATTTGCAAACTTTTGGAAACAACGTTGAAGAAGTTTCGACTCAGTTTAACCTAATACTGTATATACATATTTATGTTATTGTATACATTATGGATTTTTTGTAATATTCTGTCTGCAAGTATGGGGATGGGGGGGGGGGTGGTTTACGTGGTTGCACACCTGACAGACCCTCCTGATTTGTGACTATACATCATAAAGGTTCATAAATGGTTTTATTTAGATCTCGTGCATGATAAACACAATATTTCAGCTTTGACTTGATGTCACATGTAACGTGGCTAGCCGAGCTAATGAACTACATTAGTTAATGGTATTTTTTTTGGCATCACCAGCAATCACCCATCGCCGCAACTCGCAATGATTAATATTACAACTATGAAAGTATACTATATCGTTTCACCGTTACGTTACCTGATCTTCAATCTTTGATAAACGGTCATCCACATGTTTTAAATTGTAATTCTTCATAGCCGCGAGGTCTTGATTAATCTTATCAAATCTGTATTTGACGAATAAAAAGGAAATGTTATAGTAGTATATACAAATATCATCAGTAAGAACACCCCATGTACCGCCCTTCTCAGTCTGCTGTAGTTCTTTGTTATTAACACCCTTCAGAACAAATGCGTCGTCTTTCTTCCAAGTTAACCACGTCCCCCCTCCCCAGCCCCCGTCTCACCCCCATGTCAACCTAGAAATAGCTAAATGTTATGCTTCTCTCTGATATTACGGTCAACATTCTTTCATTGTGCAGTTCTTCCTATTTAAGACACTATTCATCTATTCATTTCTTCATCTATTCATCTATTCATTTATTCATCTATTCATCTATTCATTTATTCATCTATTCATCTATTCATTAAAGACACTATTTCATTTAAGACAAGGGCATATTAGCAACACACCAAGGGACAACAGTGACGAGTGAGGAGTCTTTCAGCTCGCTTTTCTATCCGTCACTTTCCTGTTACTCTACTCCAGGTATACCTTTCGCTGATTGCCCAAACTTAAAGCCAATTACTTAAAATTATGTGTTTGACATTTGAAATGAAAACCATTTGAACAGTATCATTCTGAAAAGTTTCATTCATTAAGAGAAAAGTTTCAAAAACGGTTTCTATTGTTAAAATATGCGGAAACTTATTTGGAACTTATCCGTATATAGGACTGCCGATGTCTACGATCAGTATTCAAACTTCATCAAAAACTATAGAGACTAGTAAGAAATAAATATATATCCGAACCTGTCATTGGTCAGCTTGTATACATCGATTGCCTCTGACCGTAGTTTCTGGCGTGCCTTGATGACGAAATCCTGACCTTTGACAGATTCCCACGTGGTAATTTCTTCGTTTAAGTCCTCGTCAAGTTGTCGTTCTATAGCCAAATAGACCAAGATAAAGATTACTTGAAATTAGGAAAAGCTACTTTAGCCAAACCCACAGGAAATACACCGCAGAACGCAGAAATGTGTCCCTGCAGGGGTAAGAGGGAGGTACGTCGGATCGTCTTGATGTTTATCTTTGTTATCTTGGAAAGGGTGGTTTTCAATTTACCTAAGTTTTTCACCGGAATTTCACACTTAGTATGGCTTAATCGGCATCATAGTTTTGTATGTTGACTACACTGACGTCACAGGCTACTTCAACGAGAGGTCGAATGACGTCGCTGAGTCACCTTAAGGAGGACGTCGTAGAGTCTCGAATGCTGTCGGTCGGTCATCCGGGTTTTTCGTGACCCTGGGTCAAAGCGCGGCGAGTTAAGTGAACACGTTCGTATTATTAGCAAACACATATTAAACGGTATTGAACTGCAAACTTGTCCCTAAACATTGCGAATCAGCGAGATATTCTAACTATTAAGATAACCTATTCTTTCAGAACGCATGAAGAAGTGAACAAAAAACAAAAGTCACATTTCTGTGAAACGACTAGATAAAGACTACGCCTCTAACAATCACCGGCATGATATATGAGACTTATAAGCTCCTTCAAAACTTGACCTATAGACAGGAAATAAAGTGTTCCAATATATACATGACATGAACCGAAACGCTCCCACTTCCCTTCCAAAACTACAGAGGCCTATGCAGCGGTTTTCACTTCCTGAGTAATATTCCTTACGACAAAGATCACACAAATATATTTGCTTCAAGTTCACCGACCTACCAAAGTCATTTCTCCATGGGGAAGCAATACAATGGTATAGCAAAATGACTGCAGTACAAAATATTTGAAAAGTATCGGGTATGCGTGGGTGTATTTGGGGTGGGGGGGGGGGAGTATTTCAATTTCACGTGTCACATTTTATTTGCGAATATTGAACTAAAGTATATGAAATACTAACTAAATGATTTTGTGCGCTGACAGGCAGAACATCCATAACAACATTTTCCGAACGTTTTACGCCAGATATAGCACATCAGATCTGTGAACTGGAAGATGATGATAAAGGGCGGTGGTAGTGGAGGGCGAGAGTAGTACTCTTGCAGTAGACCAAGTCTTTGAAACTTCCATAAGACGTCGCAATTATCCTGGATTGCTTGAAAGGTGAAACTATAAAAACAAAATATAAATTACAAAAATAATATCCATTTAATGGAGGGACTGTAACCGTGCAAAAACATTATGAATTGTATCTGTATTGAAACATTTCTTTTATTATTACTATTCTCATTATTATGATCATCATTATTCTCATTATTATGATCATCATCATCACCATCATCATCATCATCATCATCATCATCATCATCATCATCATCATCATCATCATCATCATCATCATCATCATCATCATCATCATCATCATCATCATCATATTATTATTATTATTACTTTATTACTTTATACTTATTCTTATTCTCAACAGTTATACAGACCAATATATATTGGTGAAAGAGAGTGTGACGTAGTCGGAGTCTATAGATAAACTAACTTAATTTGATCGATAGCGAGATATACTCACTTCAGCATGGCGATAAGAAGGTTCAGGAGAAGAATGTTACTCAAGAACAGATAGAACGCCAACGCCAGCATTCCAAACCATGTATTTTCTGGACAAGGCATCATTCCTAAAGTTTGTTCGGTAATATTAGTTGTGCAGATTACATCTGAAGAAATGCAAAAGGTAGAAAAACATTACATAAATTTATTATGAAGTTGAAACTCACCACACATTCAGGGATCTAAAAGTACATTCACGTGAAGATTTTTGTTTGTTGCTCGTGCATATGTTCAGGGAAGTTAATGCAAATAACCAAAACTTGAAGAATCTTTTTACTAGTGGCTCATATCGTGTGAGTATTATGATTGTGTACAATGTACGAGTCTGTGTCCGTGTTAGCAGTGATTAAACGGATAATATACGTAACATATGCTTCTAAATTGATCAAGTGCTGTGAATGATAACTAGGTCGTCATCCATTTTGTTCACAAATGAGAGCAAGATATTAAGCAATCAATGGATAATAATTATTGTACCACTTCAAAATGTCGTGATGATCAACAGTATGATACTGCTTTTAGTTTATATGAAGGAAGTATTCCGAAAAAAATGTGTCTGATCAGGGAGGTGTCATCAAATGACCATCTGGGTTGATATTGACCGGATCACCTCGTGTCACAGTCTTTGATATATATCAAACAGTTATGGCGGCGCTGCTCGCGATACTCGTTTTAATGTGGTGAGAGGGCGCTATGCAGCATTTGGACATAGCAAGGGCACAGAGAGAGAGAGAGTCCCTAATTGTTCTCATCCGATTACAGTGCTCTTGTATCAATATGAAACAATACCAACTATAACATTTGGGTCAATACTTTGCTGTTCCTCTTTCTCTATATAAACACATCTCTGGTCAGATGCTATACTCTTTACCTTTGCCCATATCGTCCAGGAAGAGTTCCCCAAAAATCTGGAAGTACGCACGTTCGATGATGCTAAGAAGGACCGTGAAAGGTCTGGGAGTGTTCGGATACAGAATAATCTCGACAGAAATACCATAGGCCAGGAGAAAGACAACCAGTATGCAGACAAAAATAATGAGATCGACAAACTGAAGAGAAAAACAGAGGAAACGGATACATTACACACACACACACACAAAACCCATCAGTTATGGTAGACATTATTCGTTAATTCAAAACTGTTTTTATACATTTTCTTTATAAAAATTAATAAAAACTAAAAGCTTCAAATCTTTGAACATCCAATCAGATCGAAATTACGTCATATTGTGTTACGTAACCTGTTACTGACACAGTATATATGATACTGTATTGAATTGAGCAGATTAACAATGTCAAAGGTCTATACTGTGAAATAACAAGTATATATGTCAGTAGAAATAATCTATCACAGCTACTGTTTTTACCATTCGTATTATCATTATCAACTTTGGTCCAAGGTGACGACTCGTTGAAAAGATGTGAAGACTTCGGAGCAGGAAAACTACCAAATCCAGAGCCAAGAATACTCTGGCTGCATCTCTAGTCGGCTGGTAGTGTCGAAGACCAATTCCAATCGAGAATAATATGATAGAGACCATATCTACGATATTCCAATATCCAGTCAACCAGGCTAAAATACGTTTCCTCAACTTAGGAGATGGGTCTCCCTGAATCTGTGTGCAACATATGGAGATAAAAATTACAGGGAAGGTAGTGAACAGAAGCACGATCGATGCTTCGTCAAGAAAGATCAATGTATAAAAGACATACTTTGTGGGTCAAGACGAACACACCGTGGTTAGTTAGGACATATTTTGGGAAAGCTAGCGCATACGCATGAGAAATTAATATGGTGAAAATGAAGAATCCAAAGTTTCGTTTTAAGGATAACCCCCATTGACGGCTAGACTATCAGTGAGTACACATCTATCTGTCTATTATAACTGTAGACTTATTTCAGGGGGTGCAAGGCTGTAAATGTTTACCTGTCTGACTTCATCTAAGGCCAGAGTTCCCAACCAAAAAGTCAGAACGTATTCTAACTTCGATGGTTCGTCTCGGAATTCATACAAGAGCATATATGTGAAAAGGGCACAGAATGTTAGGTAGGAAATCTTTAAAACAAGAAGAGAAAAAGGAGACATTTTGATAAAAATAAGAACATTTTTTTGTAGTAGAAGGGGCGGGAACAAGGAGGCAAATAGCCAGGACTTCAGAGTTGAGGTGGCAAAATATTGTTTTCTTGTTAACTTATGATGTCATAGCCGATAATGTGTTACATTGATCTACGTGTAAGCTATATACTGCATGGCTGATATATAATTGTGCTATGGATCACTATTGGTAGCCTATTTTTATGGCTTGTAGCTAGTCTGTGTGGTATACCACCAGCAATGCACTGTATACCTGCACCTTCGTTACAAATGCAATATTGGGAAGCACATCTACATTGGTAAATATAGGAAAAAAAGGGTGGAGGAGTACTATTAAACATGCCCTAAATGATTATGGACCGTGATACATGAGCACATCTTCCATGCTGGCTATACTCATGTCTATTATATTATTAGCCAAAGAAAGGAATTGTTTAACATTGAAAACGAAACAAATGATAATTAATGGAGAACCTCAATTATGTGAGAACCTATATATTAGAGCTTATTTAACGTTCACATCACGTTTGTCACTACAAATGGTACTAAGTTGTCAACAACACATATGAAGTTGGTTCCTTTATAATAGAGTGCTTTTGATGAACCCGATTATACTGGCATGTTTTAAAGCTATTCCTTGACGAGTAAACATATAAATATTGTAAGGACAACTTACAACATCATAGCGAAAGATGATGAAAGGGGCAGTCATGAAAAATCCAATTTTCTTGAGTCGTGAATAGTTGCCGTCGCAACCGTTCGAAGTCGATTTTGTTGATGAAGAACGCCCGCCATATCCTCTCACTTTGTCTATAGCCCCAAATGTCAGCATGCTGGAAATGAAAGGCAACACATAAACCAGTCAACTAATCAAATTGAAGGTATTGAATTAACACATATGCAGCCTGTACCTCTGGAATTTTATACAAGTCGTTTTCAGTGTCATATCTATGCGCACAACATTAAAACCAAACTCTTAAAAGCAGCTTTCTTGATGACAGAGGGGTATAGTGAGGGAGGGGGGTATGGGGCGACAGGGTGCAGGCAAACTGAACACGTGTGATCATTTGCTTATACTCCAATCAGCTAGCTTTGACCAGCGCTATTTCGGAGAACATTTAAGCTAACTGAAAGTACGTTGACAATGAAATTTAAAAAAATACTCTGTACCAACCCCCTTCCCTCCCTGTCATGTATGCCACCGTTTGCAAGCACGGATTCCACCCTTTTACCTCTCTGGATTTCAACGGTGTACTTTTGATTTGTAATGTCACCCAGTCACTGTGCCTTTACTTGTTCTATACTACAGTTTATTTCTGTGTTTAGTCAAAGCATATGATGTTTGCACCCAAGAGAGTGTTAACACAGCTATACAGTTTGTAACGTCATAGCTACCTCTTGTAGTAAACATATAGTGAATAATTTGATATTTTGAGTGTCAAATGACGTTCTACACGTTAGGTAAGAGTCACTGTCTTTGCGTCTTGCCCTAAGCTTGTTTCACCAACTACATAGGTTTTAACAGTAACAGTGTTGATATTGTTTCACTGTTGTATCGTACGCTAATGTGAACAATTAAATCCTTCTTCCTTGAGGATATATTCAATTACAGGGGGACACATATAAGTACTATATACTGATTTGTACAACACGCACCGATCACTAAGTCTTGGATGAAACCAGTTCCACTATCAGATCTGCATATTCATGTTTCAAATTTGCAAATAAACCTCTGTTCAGAATTTGTTATTTTCATGTAGAGTAATCTGACCAAGTATACTGGCAATTTACACCAGAAGATTAGGAGTGTTCGCAGGGGACAATGGTTTTATTGCTTTAGTAAATGTGGACGGATATTGTGGGAACTTCAAAAAAGCTTAACATACAGTGATGTTTAGTTACGCAATAAAACCCATGCAATTGCTTTTAGATTTATTTTCAGATTAATGGTATATTTTATTCCTGTTTATATACGTTTATGAGGAAAACATCCAAGCATAGATTAATTATTGCAATGAATCGTGTCACTGGCAAAAAAAAGAAAGAAGATAATTCTGCACAGTGAGGACACGCAGAAGATGGCCAGTATAGTTGAAAGGTACCGTAAAGTTGTGTCTGTGGATAGGCTACTTACGATAAGTTCCATGCTGGGCGACTACTGTAGTCACCAACGGAAGATTGGGATTGCAGCCCACTGGAGTCGAACGCCGATGTGTCAGGGCTATCGTTTCCCGTGGACTTCTGCTTCTTTAAATGCTGAATGTGATCAAAATGATTGCCACACTGGACTTAGCAAGATGTAACGGAATTATATCAAGTAGTTTATGAGTAATTCCTCACAGTAAAATTAATTCATGCCATAAACAGCAAGTAAACACTTGAAGGCTTCAAATAACAATGAATATTAAAGTCACAAACAAAGTGCATGCTCTTGGCCTTCCTTGTCAGGTATGGACGTTATACAAATGTATTTTGATTCCTGATTGTCACGCCTCGAAAAAACCCATAAAAAACAAGCTAACTAGAAGCTTTACAGTTAGTTTTATACCTGAACTGCCACACCGTGCCTGTCTATTGGTCGTCTGTAGTGGAGCAGAAAAGGACTTAGGAAAGGTAACATCAAGCAGGCTATATGCTGAAAAGCAAAGACATTATGTAAATCAGTATATGACACAAAGTCATTATAAACGTCAGCTACGACGTCGGGTGATTTGATCTTATGCGTATATTACAGAGTATAGTAAAGGCCAGCTTACGTAATTCTGCTAAGCAAATAACATTAGTGGGACATTTAGGAGTGGATGTTGATGTACGCGTATATATCTGTTCACTTTGTTTTGTTGTCTATTATCGTTTCTTACCTTAATCTCAGAGTTGCTTTTAATTTTTCCTGACCATATTTCATCCAGGAGGTTTTGGACCGCTGGATGAGCAATAATCCGTTTCATTCTCCCCGATGAGGCAAGGCAGAGACAAGAAACCCGACCCCAGTCTTCAAGTTCCCGGATGATAGACAAGGACGTCTTTCTTCGATCTTCTTTATAATAATCGTCTAAGATTTCCACCGCCCAACGTTCATATTCGCTAAAAAATATAATTGGAATCAAACACGTCGATAACGCATGAAAATTGATATGATCATGCCCTGACTATATTGATATGATCATGCCCTGACTATATGACCCTAAAGCTCGATACGTTTAGATGCACACTACAGCAATCGGCTGATGGGGGAGGCGGAGTTTAGGTTTCTTTTTTAAACCAAAAAGACTTTCACGAAAAAAAAAACCTTGTATAAACAGGACCATTTGTTCAACTTGTTTTGTGGTCATGTTCGTATTCCGACAT
This sequence comes from Apostichopus parvimensis, assembly GCA_000934455.1. Taxonomy (NCBI): domain Eukaryota; kingdom Metazoa; phylum Echinodermata; class Holothuroidea; order Aspidochirotida; family Stichopodidae; genus Apostichopus; species Apostichopus parvimensis. The sequence continues at coordinate 123,475 of KN884516.1, forward strand.
TTACGGGCTTTAGCTCACCCCCCCCCCCCCACCTACACGGAAAAACTATCTTCAAGCTAGAGATGCATTGCAATTCCAACCTATGCGACTTACAAAGTTCAAAGGTACAGCAGTGGCATGTGGAAAGAGGCCGGGAAGGAGGGGGCGGGGGAACACCTCTGGTCGTTAGTCGAGGGAAATGGCGCAGTCAAGGATTATTTTAATTCTGCTGGGGAAGAATTGGATTAGAAAGATTGCCGGGGAGGAGCCCCATATTTCCTATACACGGGAGTCCGCTTCAATGGCCACATAACAGCATACCTCATATAAAACACTTCATTCGTTCATTGCAACTGGCCATCTCATAAAGATTCAAGTCACTACGGTACCTAAATAAGTCGGGGGAACTCAAAATATTGCGCTTACAGCTTGCAGAGAATTATAGTCTAAAATGTTTCAGAATGCACAATTTGCCCTTTTTTTTTAATTGAGGAGGACCTCTGCATAGCAGTGTGCTTTAATGACTCCAGGGCAGCACCTTATCCTTTATAAAATCCTTCATTCCCCTTAGGACCTTCCACGAAAGTTCATCCCCCTACTTAGATCAGCAAGGGGGAAATTTTAATGTAACCACGAAATCATATTGCACGCCTCTGTAAAGGTGTGGTTGATAGTGTTTTATAATTTTCTTTTGAGAATAAAAATAAACAAAACAAATGATACTGAACCAACCATGCAAGAGTGTCCATTTGATCAATCTGTTGTGGATCTTGTTCGTATTCAGACATTGCTTTCATCATTTTACAGGCTAATAAGGC
>KN884517.1:9268-22319 GCA_000934455.1 Apostichopus parvimensis
CTTTTTCTTTTCCCTTCCTTCCTTTCCTTCCTCCTCTTTTCCCCCTCTTTTTTCCCTTTTCCCTTCTTTCTTCTCCTTTTTTTCTCTCCTTTTTTTCTTACCCGGGGGGCGCGCGCCCCCAACGCCCCCCTGGATACGCACCTGATTACGATACAGCATAATCAACCCTCCCCCCTCCTCTTCCCCGAACAAACTCTACATAACAAACAAAGAATAACTGTCACGGCTGGGAGATATCTTTACCTGATAATATAACACATTAGCTACACCTAACAGCTGATATGAATGGTTTATAACATGTAAACAGTCGTTTGTTTGAATTATCTGATATCTTTCTGGGTGCACGAACCCACACTCATCAGACTGTAACAGTCTTGCATGAGAAAATCGTAAGAGATACTATTGTGTTGATATTACATAATAGTTGTAAAAATGACATTTTCTATTATTTTTCCCCGTTTCTCGTTCCCTACTCAGACACTAATCGATCATCACATTAGCATTAGCATGGTTAATTCGGTCTCAACTTGCATACAGTCTACGCAAGAATGATAGTTTCGTCCCGAGACATGCAGAGTAAATACAACTGACACACGCCCGTATTAGTCGCTTACAAGCTACCGCTACGTAAACTCTAGTCAGATGATAGTTCATATGATAATATTTTGTTTTATATAACTTTAAAAGAAATGCCATGCAAATGATTTTCTCTCCAAAAATGTTTGTTGTAGGCTCATTCTTCTAAAGTAGTAGCATATTGTGCAGCTGCAAATGTTATAGTATCATTACTGCTGAAGTAAATCTCTTTGCTAAAAGTGAACGACATGATCCCAACCCATGTACCACTACCACTCTCAATGTGACCTCACGACCAAATACATTATCACTACCAGTACCAGGGTTAACTCGGCTCTCGGAATGTCTTATTGGATTAGGGTCCACTGATATGTTACTCGGTCTCAATACGTACGGATTAGTGTCGAATTAATAACTATTCTAAACAGATATATTCTTTAACATACGCCATTAAAATTAGCATACAGCCATGTTCTACGGCCAGTGATAAAGTCATAGCATATCTTGACAGAATTAAACAGACATGTTACGAGTACTACCGACTAGATCTAGGCCTAACTATTTAGTCTACATAATTTGCAGAACTGAAATTAAACTTACCTTGAAAGCAAGATTGTTTTAATTGGATTATATCATAAAGCGGTAATAAACGTATAGGCCTAGACTTGACATATCCTAACTGCATATGTCCAAATAAAAGCTCCGTTTTCAACACAGTCAAAACACCGTTATATTGTAATGGTCGATGCGCATGCATTGACGAGCAGGCTGAATGGCTGAAATACCAACACCTGCGTACATTATTGTAATAGTTGTAATGTTTCAATTAAACAGGTGTTATATATAAGCTGTAAATACTCTACTGAGCGGTGAATAGGTTATCGTAACTCGCCCTAGTTTACCTTTTGAGAACAAAATATTCATTAATAATGAATGAAAAGCGTAACCTGCTGGCAGGAAGAAACGTGTACGAGAGATGAAAGCCAAATACTGTGTAGCTGATCCGATCAATTCAATCATAAACAACAGTTTTTGGATCGATGAACAGTCGATATTAAGTGGGGGCGCACTCTCAAAATTTGTCTTAGAGATTGTGTCACTGTTCGTTTTTAGCTATTTATACCCCTCGTTAAATATGTCATTGATTTGTTTACAGACTACCAAAACAGAAAGATCAATTCAACAATGGTAGCAATTCTACAGAGAAAATACCCTGAACATGTTGATTAGAACCTTTTGTTCTATTTAGAAACAAAAATTAAAGTGCACTGCTTTTGTAGTTGAGTGTGCAATTCTGTACTGATTCACTTTTTTGATATTGAATATAGAAAATCAAATGAATAATATTGTCCGCTTTGTTCTCATCTTCGAGTTTGTGGTATGGAATATGATTGTTGAATCAATAGTTGCCGGAATTTTTTTAGGTAATGTGCTTATCCACGATTCCCACTGATCCTTACATGTGTGCACCTCCTACCCCCTCCCATCCTCCCTCACCCATGGAAGAAAAAGGAGAATTGTTGCATCGGAGTAATGTGTGACCTACTATACCAGGAAAGTCTAGTATAATTATTATGTTCGTCAATAATTATTTCAGAAAGAACTATAGTACTCGTTTGTATACCGCCCTCCTTAAATAACAATCTAGTTATGTAACACGAACGACTAAGCATAGTGCTTGCGTACTACAAATTACCTATGATTCATCTTACGGGAGAATACTGAGGTTCACTTTCTTATACATTTAGTAAGTCAAAACAAAATTAAAACATGCAATATAGAAATTACACTAAGGAGGAATACAAAAGAAGCTAGGATGAGTATTATACGTAAAGGCAACAGTATAACAAAACTGATAGAAACAAACAAAGGAGACAATACCAATAGGAAACAGAAAGAGAGAAAAGTAATCAGTCTTTAAATGTTTAGTTGAAAGGTCAGATTGTCGTGGTTTGATACTTTATAAGGAAAAGTCACCCAGGAAAGAACCCGGGCACGAAAACTAAACTACCAAACGACTGATCCGCTCTCAGCCCCATTCCCCTTGCATCTGGACTGTGACTGTGTGATCATCGTCGGGTGTGCATCACCATTCCCCTCGATTTGATATGAGAGCTGCGGAGTTTTATCCTGTAGTACGTATATAGCGTATGTTGTGCTGAGAGGAGGTTACCATATGAGAGGGTTCAGAGACAGTGTTGCGCGTGAACGAGTACATAATAAGAGTACGTAGTACAATGACAATTTAAACAATATATGATCGAGAGAATCATAGCGATAGATGTCAACGAAAGAGGGAAATTTTAAATTAGCAAATAGCGGTACCGAATGATGATGTAACAGTGTTTATGTAAATTAGACGAATGAATATTTTCTGTGAGACGAATTAAGGTTGACCCTTACTGTGTTATAAAGACCCTAACAATTTACTAGGCATAGTATAAATTAGATGTATCATAATATATATAATATCCTTTTATATTTTTTCTTTGAGAATATAACATAGTGCGAGTTAATTACACAATTACGGAGACGGAAAAAAACAACCTTGCATAGATATCTGAGGGCAGGCAAATAGAGTATCAATGAATTTAGTGAGACGGGTAACATGTAATTCAGTCATAAATTACCTATAGCGACACGACAAGCGGATTGCATTATATAACATACATGAACCGTAAATAATACTGTAATATGCTAAAAGTACCAAAAGTGACGAATTCTAAACAATCTTACAAATCATTATAACATGTTATTTATATTTATACTACATTATATTGCACCGGTAGTACGCGTAATGGAAATTATTAGTACTTTATTATAGTGTTGTTTGAGGTTCGATTTCACCTGCTATCATAGAACTGATGAATATAAGAAGGTTTGTCAAGAATTCAACAAGACAATGATGAACTAAATAATAGTAACGAATGCGTATCCTCGATAATACTTACGTCATGACTTGATGCTATCTGTAGCAGCTGTACGGTAGACCTCTGTAGTAACTTGTTGTCATCGTAACTGATGAAAACCTCCTTAGCACAGAGCTCTGTAACAGTCTTCCTGATCTCCTCAATGTCTCCATTTTGTTCCAAGATGCAGAGGATTGCAAACTTATCACAATCCTTTTTCTTCTTCAAATATTCGATAATTTTACCCGCAGATGTACGATTTAGTCCACATGCAAATCGGAAGACATACTGGAGGTCAAATGGATCCATCTTACCTAGAATCTGTTCTAGTTCAAACGCATTGTTTGTATTTGCAGTGACAATCGCCAACCTAAACGACGCAAACCATTCACAGAATATTTTATGGTAGAATCTTACTTCAGTATTGGTCTTGATGTCCCCGCTAGAAGTTTCTCTGTTTGAATCTTCAAGTATCTCCTCCTCTACTAAAATACCCACACGGATATATAGATCATAAAACTGTTCACCAAGTCTCTTACAGAGCTGTTTTTTATTCCATGTAATCTGTTGGTTTTCTCTGTTCAGACCCTCAAATGCTACTTTATCCAGTTCAACGTGATTATTTTCATATTCGACATAATAGCTTACGACATTTTTGTCATTTGACTTGTTTCTTGTGTGACTATGGAAACATTTTAGCATGTATACGAAAAAGTCTGTTACCGACTTAAATTTCCGAAAGTCGTCTCGTTCATGAGTCATGTGAGCGAACGTAACGAAGAACAGAGGTACTTCACAAATGTCATCAAGGATTGGGTTTTCTCGTAATCCTCGCTTGATTTTATCAACAGCATTTTCGTTATTTTCACCTGTTATAGCCTTGCGAATATACTGGTCACGCGCTGTTTCGTCAAACCCAATCAATTCCAGTCGTTTAAGTGATGACCTTTCGAAGGCTGTTGGTATAAACCTAGTTGTCAAAGTTACATCAAATGTTTCAAACAATTTGGATTTAATGATGCGCCAGATATCACTTCGATTACTTTTTTCTCTATTTGGATATTCGTCAAAGCCGTCCAGAATTATTTTTACTGTATTGCATCGTTGCAGAATATCTTTAATGTCTTTGGAATTCAAGCGGAGCTCACTCGACAATAATATAACTTTGATAGCTTTATAGATGGATCTTACATTACCCAACTGTCTAAGTTTCAGAAGAATTAATACATCCGCTGCTGAGACAGGAGAATCCTTGACACTATTACACCAGTCATACGCTAGCTGGAGGGTCAGAGTTGATTTACCATATCCAGCTTCACCCTTCACAATACGCCTATTAAATAACTTTGAACTTGAATCAGTAAAAATGTCTTTATACGAGCTCAAACGTTCTTTCTGTGAGTTCTCGGACTGAGTATCTAGGACGTGCTCAATACCTCCCTCAACAAAAACCTTATCTACACAATATAGTCTGTCCTTTATGTAAGGAATTGGTTGTAATGCGTCATACTGCTTCTTGTAAACAGTCTTCAGAGAATCTAGAAGTATGCACTTCTTTTCTGGTGCGAAAAAATTAAATAATTAAGTTAGTCAAAACAAGCAGGTAAACGTGATGCTGAGAAATGTATAACGCAATCTCTAGTATATGTTCCGTTTTGTTTATATAAACATAAATCAGCAGCAAAAATAAGTCATGTATTGTTTACTCTATTTATCGTGCATCTATAATTTATACAATTTCAATATTTTATTGAACACTTTCCTATTTTTTAGTCACTACTAGAGTAATTCTAATAGGAAAATTGACACTGTCAGTACAGTGAACTAGTCATAACGTCATGTCGCTCAGTGCTGATATCTGATTGTTTATACACTATTTAAATTCATGTGTGAGATATGTCATCACTGTGCTTGATGTTATTTCTTTCACTAACATCTCAGTACATTTCAATACCAGGTAAGTCACGTTACATTCATGTTTTTTACTCTAGGTCAGCTCATAACATACACATTATTCAAGTACTCGTGTGATACATAAAGCGTACAAGTACCAAAGATAGGGTCTGTTAAAACATAACGATGGATCACACGCTTGGCTCTCTTGAGTATTTGTCATTACACAATTAAGATTGAATGTTTTATTTTTCTCCTAATGATACGTACTTAGCAGTCAAGGCATTATTTTCAATTTTCAATTTTCAAAACGAATTCATTGATGTCACTAAAGCTGTAAGTGTTTCCATTACATGTAATCATAACGAAACGTAAGAGGGTAAGGGGTGTGTGGGTTGGGGACTAATGTCGGTAAGATATTAGTCGTTTCGTCTGTCTTTTATATGTTCCGATGTTTCTGTCTCTTCATGTTATTTACAACTCGGACCATTCAAAAGACAATATCTTACCCCAGGGAAACAGTTCATATTAGCTTAATGAGATTTAAACCAAGACAATACAAATATTATATGTGAAAGAGGCAGCTGCCAAGAGCAATTATCAAGAAACATTTAATCTATTCGAAAGATAACTCAACATTAATGTTTTGTTTTTTTTATAGAGGAATAAACGGATTCAGATCCCAGTGGCATTGATTTTACACATTTTCAAAATTACAGCTCCCAAACACTAATTTTAAATTGGGATATCTTCCAAACTGAACTATTATACCTGACATATACACCAACGATGATGTTTGGGTCTGTGTCCTTAAAGTCACATTGAATTCGTGTCAACTTTAAGAACAGCAGTAACGGTAGTTATATTGGTACTACTGAAAGGGGTGTCTGTTAGTTGCACTTTTCTACCCATGTTGTTTTTCCTCCGTTGTATAATGCGTATGCTAAAGAATAAAATAATACAGTGAATGTGTCACATACCTGCTAATGTGAGTGCTGGCTGTGATGCTGACGCCGTTCCTTTGTGAGTGGGCTGTTTCTTTCTCCGAACGGCTTTCTTTTTACCTGGCATTTCAAGAGACTTTAAACAAGGCCAATGACTGTCAATTTGTTGTTGAGATTAATGTTGCGGCATTCATTGTCGATTTTCTTGTCCTCTTCGATGGTCTGTGCTAAAGTTCACACAGAGTAAACAGACTGTAACAACCAACTTGAATCAACATGAATTGCTTACGAAATGTAACTTTAACACACCGTGTGTATGAAATACTGTTTGGTGTTAAGAGGAATTAGTTGTATAGCCTTTCCAAAAACAAAAACTGTTAATGAAACGAAGGAAATCCATTATATAATTCGTTCTCTTCGGTCTCAAGATGAGAAGTGGTTGTTTTCGGGTGTTTGTCTGGTCATTTTATGCAATGGCTATTAAAATACTCTGGCATTTATAGGAAACGAGTAAATCAGGAACCTGGTGTAGTCAATATCGTTTTATTACCTGCTAAATGTCCATGTCCTATCGTGATTGGCATATATTCAAATACACGCTCTCTGGATATATAACAGGATAACAAATAGGAAAATGTGATCTAACATTTGACTTACTGGGATTGATTTTATAATGGCCCTGTAGAATATACTAATACTGTTGACAGGTGATTTTGAGTAATCTAAAATTGTAATACTTAAACCAATTTGTATTGCCAAAATTCCATACCACAGTTTTATTTTGTGTCAATGCTAACGAAAGGTGTGTAAGCAGCAGCGTGTTTTGTAAACTTTGATGAAAATAAAGTTGAATAGTTTACACAAGACCCTACCACCCATAACGCGACGTTATTTAATTGTATCATGTATCATTAGGTAAGGTGCACTTGATGCAAATGTACGTTACTTTAAATTACCATCATATCTTCAATAAACACTCACAGTTAATCGTAGAATGACAGCTTAATGCAGTTCATTACACACGGGTGATTAAAACAATAAAAGTAATAAGGATTTAAAACAGGGTGGATCACGGATTTAAAAACGAGAGGGAATGTCCTGGGGATTGATAAGCTGTTCTGCATTTGTGGCATATCCAGGCTATAAACCAGGGCAATCTATGAGTTATATCATGTATCATTAGTTAAGGTGTTCTTGATGCAAATGTACATTACTTTACATTACCACCATATCTTCAATTAACATTCACAGTTATATGCGCGCAATGGTTTACTGATAGCTACTTTCCTTTTTGTTTTGCGGAAGTAGAACAGAGGAAGAGGCGTACCCCCTAAACCAAATGGATAAGGGTCTAGTTGCATATGCGCTCTTTCTTTAGTAAATGGTGATGTAGTATATAATACAAGTGTTGACGTGAAATTACATATGTTGTAAATGTATATCATTATAAAATTCCTTGCTTCCATCATATGACTTTAACAAGGATTATAGTGTATATAATTATCATTCCGTAAACATTATCATTCGAATGTTTTATTTTCGTACCTGGCACCCTGTGTAATAGAAGCAGTGGTCCATGTACCTATGATTCTTAACGTGAACTACAGCGTACCATGTTTATTACAGAGGTTGGTTGTTCACTTTAGGTGTTTAATTAGGGATCAATCCATGGTCTGTTTAAAATTGTTACAAGTGAGAAGCATCTAGTTTAGCTGACAAATCATAAAACATTTAAACAGCAAACGTAGCAAAACTGACATTGTTATAGTTCTGGGAACAGAATTATGAATAAAAACAAGACTGCAGTCAAATTGGGGGCTATTAGGAAAAACAAAAAAATCCGACATTACAGTTCCATAAAATAATGATATAACACATCATCCACACGATTAACAGAGTTACAGCATTTGCGAAAACAACTACCAACTATATTGTTTGATAAAATTGGAATTAGAAAAGTTCATATGTACTTTCAGGCGTCTGGTAGATATAGTATTTACTCTTCATATTTTTATCATGAACATAAAGAGATCTTGAAGATTGTTTATCATAATTTGCGGCTAAACTAACAAGTCACTACATGTCTAAATGCAAGTTCAAATTCAATACGATTAGCTAACAAAGTAAAAGACGGATCTGTATTATTTCAATATGCAATTTGTGAAGCTGCTTAAGAAACTAGCTATTTGAAGTTTGAGTCTTTTACTTGAAACGTATATAAATGCTTTAAAAACATGTTATATCGCAATGAATAATCAGTTGATATATATTTTGGAACATCGGAATATTGACAATTCCAGATGCACTGTGCTTCACAAAATATAAATCATGATTAACTTTTTACAGTAACGTACAACGTCAACATTTGAGAGAAGATTCAACAAACCCAAAACTAATGCAGCGTATAACGAAAACATGTCTTAAAACAAATGAATAAAGATATAAAGTAACATTGTGTTACCTATTTTGATATTGTAATGTTATTACTTTTGTAATATATTATCGATTGAAAGCATTAACTTTTCAATGTAGGGAATTACTTTTTGTGACATGCAATGATGTAGTCCGAGTAACAAGTACTTCTGAGAGTTCAAGGTTCAAGTAATGTTCTTATGCGATTCGAGTACCGAGTATCAGTGTCCAAGAACAGCATATTATAATCCGAGTACCAACTACGAGTACTGTTTCATCCGAGTACTTCTTAATTGCCATTTTAGTTACTAAATTCACAAGAAAGTGTTGTTTATAACTTCTCCCTTGTGATCCAAAGCCGCGTTTATAACTTCTCTCTTGTGATCATTGTAAGTGACGACATGTTGTTGAATCAAATATGAGACTTGTGATGAACACAACAACATTTCCTAATTTGAGGGTCCTGCATCAATAACAAAGACTTGAAAATGGCTCTTTAATCAGGGCCGTGGTGTTAACGATCAACAGTCACTACATCTTTACAGCAGATATCGATACCTGTTTCTTCTACTTCGTGTTTTACTTATCCATACTATGCCTATGTGTTCCTGTTATTCATCAATAAGTGAAATAGACTGTTACGTTAGCTATTTCTATTACATATAATACTGTGGTCATATTTATTTATAGATTCGTTCCCGGTTACATTCATAAGCAGTGACGGGTGCAAATAAGAGTAGCTGGGGGTACAAACCGTAGTAGCAAAAACCGCCAATCTGTGGGAAATAAATCATTGAAATTCTCTTCCACGTAAACCTTTTTCAACCGCAAACAAACGTTAGCTTATCCCTAATATAATACTTAATGAATAACCAAAATACTCCTCACGATGCACAATTTAATTATAAACCTTTATTTTGTTTGTCTAGACAAGGATCACTAGATCCCCGACATCGCAATCGGCTTCAACGACTTCAATGGGTTACACTCACACCTAACTTAAAAACAAAGTTTCACGCCCATATCTAAACATGTGGGGATAACTTAGGCTTTTTCCTTTCACTCGACACCTTTGAATTCTGTACACACCACTTTTCATAATATAGTTCTCAGATATTCCTTACCCAGGATCTTGGTCACTACAAAGCTAATTCAAGGATATTTTATCTCAGCAGCAAGGAGTTGTACTAATTGTTACTACCGTATATGATGAACCCATACATCATAGTTGAAAATGGAATGTAAGTTAAAACAATACTCCACAAACAGGCTTTCATTTACACCTTCACGAATCCATTTGTAATATAAATTGGTATTTTAGCTATAATTTAGAACAACCGATAGGTTTTTTTGAAATCCAACTGTATTGCACATTCATTAAAGCATGATGATAATTTACAACATTAACTTATATTAATGCGATATTGTGTGAAAAAAAATTTCCTCATAATCTGCGTCGATGTTTCTAAATTAACTTAATATAGAGAGCGAGCACTTACTGTTTTTGTACTGGAATTAATTAACTATAAGTCACTTCTGGAAATGAGCTAATGTCGTTGACACGTTCAGCGACTAGTAATAGCAGATAACAAAGTTCGTATTCACCTTAATTGACAGTAATTTATTTAATAAAACACATCGTTAACTCCCCCTTATAGCCAAAGTTCATGTTGACATTTGATAACTGAAATCGGGTATATATCAACAAAGTCATTTGCCCGATATGATATAATGATTCAAAATAAAGTCGTTGCGCTCTTACTCAACATTGAACTTTTGAAAAATCATGCAATTTAACTCCGTTTTGCCCATATTATATGATTTATCTAATTGACATGGTGAAGATTTCACGACCCCCTCGGTCAAATTACGGGTCAAATTACAATGCTAAGTCGAATACTGATCCGCGTAGTACTTTGTTGGTCTAGTTGACCCATCATTTGGCTATTGTTTATTCCTCTCAATTGCTGGTGTAAGAAGTGACCCATAATTATTGTTACTAACGTGTATGATCAACCCATACATCCTAATTTGAAAATAGAATGTAAGGTAAAACAATACTCAACGAACCCATTTGTGATTTAAATTGGTATTTTTAGCTTCAAGTTAGAACAACCGTTAGGTTCATTTGAAATCCAACTGTATTGTACATTACTTGAGGCATGGTGATAATTAACAACATTTACTTATATTAATGCCATATTTTGTGAAAATAATTCTTCGCGACCTGCGTCGATGTTTCTAATTTAGCTTAAAATAGAGAGCGAAACTTACCTCTTTTATACTGGAATTAATGAACTATAAGTAATTTCTTGAAATGAGCTAATGCCGTTGACACGTTCAGCGACTGGTAATATCATATGACAAAGTTCATATACACCTTAACTGATAGTAATTTGTTTAAGAACACACTTCGGGATATCGCTAACTGCCCCTAACAGCCGAAGTTCATGTTGACATTTGATAACCGAAATCGGGTATATATCAAAAAAGTTTTTTTTTGCCCGATATGATATGATGATTCAAAATAAAGTCGTTGCACTCTTACGCAACATTGCACTTTTGAAACATGCAGCTATTAATTAGAGGAAAGATAAGGTACATTAAAGTTAAGCCAGTGCTGTTGTAGACTAGCAAAATAGTACTTCGTTGTTGTTGGGTCGTTTTATTTGCTGCTATTCGTGAAGCTTTTTGTCAGGATGATCTTGAGATATTTTGGGTGATCAAATATACATCGTAATTGGGGGTAATGTGTTTTCCAATATTTTGTTAAAGTATCTTACTACGTGTATAGTTATCGCGTCTCATTTTTATCAACTAGCATTTCATACTAGCATTTAGTATTAGTAAAAACCCTAATTAATCTGGAACAAGGGCGCAACCACGTATACTTTTGGCACTGTATATTTTTGGTTTCGCGCTCAGCCCCCAAATGACAGAAAAACAAATTACCAAAAAATATATCACTTGTATTTGCGTTATCATATTAACAGTCTAAGCTGTCCCCGGTTCAGAGTGTATGTTCATAAATAGGAACATCAACATTTACGTGGATGTGAAAGATGATCAAGACTCAATGCAACCTTTATGTTGTTTATGATAACAGCCTCTTAATTACAATTTAGGCCATATATACTTAGCAATAAAGTCACAGTATATGTTTAAAAAAAAACTGACAGATGCATTAAGCATACGAATCAGTCATTTACCAAATGATGAGAGTGTAAGGAGAATATTATTTGTTTCAAGTAACGCATGGCATTATCCTTCGTTCAGTTAACATAGCTTCTCTAAACAACGAAACTAATATGTTGTTTGATGAAGGTAGATGGACACTGGTGGTGAAGGAATCAGGGATCAGACTAATCTATAGTGGTGCAGACATGTGGGGCACTAAAAATACATGGAAGTGGTTGCAACGAGTACAGGGTACTGACACCCAGTAATTGCCAACAGATGCAGATGCAATGAAATGAGGCAATACAAACCGGGAATACGGATCAGTTACACAGGACGTATTTTTTTTTAAATTACCTTCCCTCACTGATGTGAAATCTGATTCAGTGTCGCTGTTCATACATAAGTACCTATATCCTTTATAGATTAAAAGCATTAATATGTTTTCGTATTATTCGAGCATGCTTTCTTACATATACATACTGCTATATTTGGTGAAGCAAAAGGAAGTTGGCAATATTGCAAATATCTGTCATCTATGAAAAGTCGGTTTTGCTCTCTTTTGAAATAATCAATTGACAGAGATTTAAATTTGTGGTATGCAAAATTAGTGGTGATAAGTGGGTTTGTGGCTTAATCAGCGGGACGAGGAGGCATTGAGTAAATTAAACTGACCTTAATTCGTGTTTATTTATTTTGTGTTCATTAAGAAAACGAAGAACTTGATGATTATAACATTGTTATCATCTTAAAGAATAGCAACATATCAACAAAAACGGTTATAATTGTTAACATTATTCAGTTTTACATAGTGCCTAAACTTGAATCAATGTTTATCTTACTTACAACATTAAACGCGTTAATATTTGACATATATATGATTCAACTTGACTTAAAGACTCTGATCAATGTGTTTGTTTTCATTTTACAAAATACTTTACAACAGTTACAATTTAGAAATGATACAGAAGATATGCAATATATAGTACAATAATATATTGCGATAACCGAAATCGGGTATATATCAAAAAAGTTTTTTTTGCCCGATATGATATGATGTTTCAAAATAAAGTCGTTGCACTCTTACGCAACATTGCACTTTTGAAACATGCAGTTATTAATGAGAGGAAAGATAAGGTA
>KN884517.1:49052-60745 GCA_000934455.1 Apostichopus parvimensis
GTAACAAAGCAGAAGCAAAACTATACAAAATACACAAAATGTAATTCAATAGGTTAATTTCTGTTTAATCTATTTAATGATCGATAAGTACCATCATAATATATACAAAAAGTTAACTCTTATTCATTTATAATTCCTGATATTTAATTTGTTTTCAATTTGCAAAAATTAAGTTCCATGTTTGTGTTACTACTTTGAGGCTAAAGTAAGGTTGTATAATGTCGGGGTATATACTGCATGTTTCAATTTCTTGACAGGAAAACCAACATAAAATCAAATCAGTCCTTTATAAAAGGAAATAATATTATTTAGCACTTACAAAGCAACAAAATAAAGCTAAAAAGACAAATTTATTCTGAGATATTTTACCAAATAATTCATATTGCACCATGTCTTCATATCAACATTTAACGTCTTCTTACCGTTATAATTAAAGAAAATCATTTCAAATTGTCTGATTATATAGAACTCTGGTTTATCGGTATAACTAGAAGATCTAAGAAATAATGAGATTTAAATTCCCGGTTTACATTTCTAATTCTCTTCAGGAAGACACTATGCAAAAAATGCAAAACTTAAGAAGCTAAGACGGGCAATGATAAGAAAAGTAATACAAATACGTAAAAATCCAAAAGAATATATGAGGCTTTATCACTAAAACATGCATGGTTTGTTTTATAGCTCAGGTATTACCATGAACAAATGTTTCTTGATTAAATACGGTTTTTTAATGTTATTTACACGAAAATTTTGTGTGATTCAAATGACATATGTCAAAACATTTACCACATTGAATATGATAAAACATATTAAATCATATCATCTCTCATGGGGATGTTATTTGATATCACTAAGGTATGATCACGTGACCTAATTCTTGCAATCATATTCACCATGTATTTGGACGTATATCGTTTCACAAGCTCCGTTTCATATTATCCTTTTAATTCAGAAAACCTTAAATTCAGGAATCCTTAGTCAGTTATTGTAGTAAAATAGTCCTCGGTATATGATGTTTTACAAAACATCAAACACGACTTTAGGAAGAATTATATTATTGATATGTCTCGTTTTTAGAAACAGAAAAAGAAAATATTATTCCGATGTATCTTTTTAAACATGTTCCCGTTTTTCGGAAGTTCGCAATTAAAATATGTTTGAAATGTTCTTTTGATCATAATTCGATGATGACGTCAACCTTCTTTTTAAAATAATGTTCATTTGGTAATCCAGGTTTATAAGGACTTATTTGTTACTCTTCCAAATCAATATTGTATACTGATTTAACAGAAAAATAAAGTTTCATTTTGGACTAGCCTATGTGCCTTTGTAATTTTATAACGAACGTGTTACTTGATACTATACAAGATTTATGCTGTTTAAATTTGTGATACTTCTAGTGACAGCAGAATGAATGGTGTATCTGCTAGACTAGTAGTCCAGTTGCTTTAGTCATGAGACTCGAATTTCTTCCATTCAAGAAATGAGACTGAGTTTGCGTCAAAATATGACAGTAGTTTACCAACACCAATTGGGCTGGCAGCCTTTGGCTTAAAATGCCTAGGACTACAATATGTATCAAGTAGCATGCGATCAGTACCTGGACTGGCAATAATATCACGATGACGTAATCAGAGAAAGGTAAACTTAACTTACAATAAAAAAGCAAACAAAAATGTACACGTACAATATAAATTCAGAAAGAATTGAGCTCATTTCATAACTACGGTATTATGCGGATCAACAGTTCAATCAAATAGGTGGGTATGTATTTTTTCTTCAAATAACGAAGTACAAGTTAAACAAATGAGTAGAAACAGCGACAAAGGGTTCCGATGCCCAACCTTCTTCACTCTAATAAGTGGTGACAGGAGTGTTTTTGGTGACTCATATTCAACTTATAAAATCATGTAATCAAGCTTAATCTTTCAAAAGCATGACTTATATTACAGAAAGTGATGTCAAGAATTTTAATTAGTTCTCTTCGCAATTAATTTAGTTAAAGACAGGTGCTTGGCATCATGCCGACTAGTATAACACGTAATCATCATTCTTTAATTGTGCTGGAAATGTTTCTTGTGATTCTTCAGTCATTACAAACAGCTTCCTGGTGGTGTGCGTAAAGGTTGGGGTGAACAGGGGGTCCATGCCCTAACCTCTACCGTCATTTAAGGGGTAATAATTTAGTCGTGGAAATGTTTACATTCAGTTTGGGGGTAAATTAGACTTCCCACTTCGAGATTTTCTCTATAATACCAAAACCTTGCTCTAAGACTATCATTGACCCTAATGAATGCCCCATTGATGAGGAATTCATGTCAAAATTTAACTTTGAGAGTTTGCTTCTCAGGGAAAAGGACCCCAATCCCCACATGCACGATACCTTATTACCTGATACCTTAGGCACACCACTGCAGCTTTCTAAAATGGAGTAAGTTGGTGGAAAACTATACTCCGTTTTCTACGACAACTGAGTGAAATATTCGAGTCAGTGTACTCTGTACTTGGTAACGTATCGTCATCTTCTTATTCTGTTTCAAGATTTCGGTTACCTCTCGAGACTATCCATGTCTGCTGCCATGTGGTATCTCTGTATAGAATAAAGTAAGATCAACTAGTGTTTAATGATAACCGACATATATAAACACTCCATTATTATTTATAGTACAAAACTAGTCAGCAGCACTTACACGTTAACATACAAACCAGATTGATAGTTTACGATCACATAAAATATAAGTTTATACTAAAATTATTTATTACCAGTGAGTGAATTAACAATTAGTCTACGTTTTTTGTCTGCAATTGCCAGCTTCATGTTAAATGAAACTTAAAATTACATTGGCCTTGACAAGGTAAAAATATCAAATCAATGTATGTATAAGAACAGCAGAGTGACACCTTGTGTAGATTCAAATCAATATCATGATCTTGGAAAACAAAAGTGGCAACTCAGAGTCATGCACATGTTAAGAATCATTTATGAGTTTCAGATTGAAGCTGACATTGGGCGGGGATGGTCATTTAAGAGGCGCCGATTGATACATTACTGTTTTGTCCTCCGTGGAGAGGTCTAAAGAGACGGGTGTCAAATTCTCATTTGTTTATCAATTGTGTGACAATAACTTATTTATGTACAATAACTTTGCACAATGTAATTTAGTCTGGTCTACGTTAGCCTCGTTGATAAGGAAGCTTTTTAAAAAGCTATGATCGACCAAAACGTTCGTAAGTCGTAATACATGACATACCGTACCCTTTCTGACAACCTTTCAATACTAATCACATTGACATTTTACGATCATATAAGGTATGAATTTCTGCTCTTCTAGTTCTTTATAATCAGTGAGTGAATTGGCAGTTGACAACTTAGAACCACATTGGCGTTGACAATGTAAAAATATTCAAATCAATCTCTGAAAATATATAAGAATAGCAAAGTGACACCATATTAAAAGTCTTTCAAATCCACTTTTTTTAATTATCATTTTTGGCGAGTAATTTCATCAAATTTATCATGTTATTTTTAGTGTTAAGGGTTGAAAAATTGCCATAATCATACTTATATAAAATGTAATACGCAACTACAGCAATGTTATGTGTCTAAACAGTAAATGAATGAATATCTCAATTTGATTGAATGGTCACAAGCGTCATCGCATGTTTTTCGTTGTTTCAAATAGCAAAAATAATCCGCTTAGATGTTATTAATAACATTCGGAGTCACCCTAATTTGCATAAGCATTAGTTTATGTTCACTTAAATACAAATTTGAACCTTTAAAACTTGATATTTACTTAAATGCATCAAAGTCTCACAAAAGTAACATTGTAACTATTTGGGTGCAATACCGTGGATATAATGGTATGTTCTATGTCGGGATTAAACAAAATCCCTTGTTTTAGTTTTGTTTTGTTTGTAGTGATTAAACCTTGCACGCTATTAGCATTATATATTTACCTGTTGCGATGACGAAAGCTTTCCACCTAAAGAAAATAAAAAATGGAAAGCAAACAACGTAAAAATAAGATACAACATTAAGAATGCCGTCACTCCTCCCCGCCCGCAGAAAACCTCTCCATCCTTGCCACAATGAATCCTTGTCGTTAAAAAAGATTGCATCTAAGCAATGAATTCAATGCTTCTGTATAAGTGCGACTTTCTCTCAAATAACACAAACTATTATAAACATGTAATAAATGACATCAATTTTGAATCGACTTCCTGTCATCATAATTATTAGCCTTTAAATTGTATGATGTAGTGTATAATCACTCATCATTAGTCGATACTATCCTCTCGAACTAAACCATCTCATTTATAAACTGTATGTTTTAGTACGCTGTCACATATAGTCACATGTTATATCAAAATAAGAAACCTTAAACAATTAAATTCACTGCTCTGCTGCTCGCGATACTTATCATTCTTTAATCAACACTCTGATGTGACGATAAAATTGTTAATTTAAATGTTGAATAGTTGTAATGTTTACAGTCAATAATACACGAGAATCAATGTTGTGCCCACATTAAGATTCTACTATTTACATACCACATCCATCCTACCGAGTACTTAAAACGTCACTTAAAAGGAATGAATTGAAACAGAATTAAAGTGTTCATATGTCGTAGTTTTACACACACAAAAAAGTAAGTTTAGAGCTATTACTGTTTCAGATGTTTAATAGTCAAGATATTTAGCTTTCAAGTATAATTAAAAGTTTTAGAATCACACTATTAATATTACATGAATAATCAGTTCAGTTCCTCGGTATAGGTTTTCATTAGAATGTTTAAATGTATCGTTTTGCATTCAAATGCTCGGTTATTAAATAAAAAGTATGAACAACAAGCTCCCAGTAAAAGACACTTTCTCCTTACCAAGCTTTTAAACCAAAAACCCCCACCAAAAACAAAAGCAATAGGATACATGTCTTTACATACATTACATACGCAACACAAGAGTACATCGCAAGCTAACCTTGGCTGAGGGTTCATACGGTCACATGTACCTAAGCTGACCTTTGACCTCACTTAAACAGCAAGGAGGTTCTACTACACATGGGGAAGTCAAATCAGCCTAAGATTCAAATCTTAATTGATATATTTTGAAGGTTTTGATTTGTGGAAACCTTTAATGAGCTTTCACCTAAACCAATTTGTAGAGTAATCTTACTTTTTATTGGGTAATCTACCATGCATAAAATATCTTTCAAAGGTAACAGTCTCAAGATATATTGACCATTTGGACTTTTACAGACAAGAAATCAACTTTGACCTCCACCCAACACAACAGGGTTCATATACTCACTATAAGAGAGACAT
Source organism: Apostichopus parvimensis (assembly GCA_000934455.1). NCBI lineage: Eukaryota > Metazoa > Echinodermata > Holothuroidea > Aspidochirotida > Stichopodidae > Apostichopus > Apostichopus parvimensis. Next base: position 54,380 of record KN884517.1, read on the forward strand.
GTGAAATATTAGCTATCTGAATTTACCTATATTAGTATATCGTGTTTATAAGGATTATGATTATAACATTTAAAAGATGTGACCTGTGCTGACCCCAAATGACCTTGACCTGCACACAAAACAATACGATTTTTGACATGGTTATGGGGAAGCAACATGTCACTTATGATAATTGCAGAGGTTGCCTATCTTGAAGTATCATGTTTACCCACATACGTCAGCACACAAACTTGACTGCATAGGTTACTTGCCTGCCTAAGTAACCAAAACGTAGGTTGATGACAGAAAACTCTGAATGTTAAACAGCTTTGCCTAATATTGAACATGTGGTATGGCTTTCATTGATTCAATGTATGACTATTAAATATGTTATGACATAGGAATTTCACTGTATACATGTATATGTCTGTATCATAAGGAACAATTTACCAAATGATGAATATTAATTACTATTTCCATAATATTACCTCTTGATGATATTCTGCATCCGTCAATTCATCTCCAATGGGTTTTGTCTGTAAATAACAAATGGTAATATGAATGGAGTAAACAATTTCAATTTCTTTATTCCAGTATAAATAACAAAATTTATTAAGAGGACACGCAAATATTATTTCCATAAACAAGACATGCTGCTATTTTCCCCCCTTTAAAATGGTAAATGTTATCCAGCAGGAATGATATAGATTTTGCCATGAAATTGATGATTTAATTCCAAAGAAGTAATAACCTTTTTTGACATTCATCATAATCAGCATCATCATCGTCACCATTATTATTATTATTATTAAAAACACAAAAAACAAAAGTGATAAATGACAATAAAAAACATGAAAAACTTTTAAAAATAAAACCGACAAAAAACACGCGAAACAAAAAGAACTTTTTTTCTGAGTTATTATCTTTCTCTTTGCATACGAAGCAAGATCCTTACTTGCCGAGCAAATGTAACTGCATCTGCAATGCACATAATACACACATGTTAGTGTTCCGTGCGAAGCTTACAGATTCACCTTTTTAATACGCAAATACCCTCCAAGTTCTCTTCAAAACTTCATTTCATCAGACCCATCATACCCCTAATCATACAGCCCACTAACCCCCTCCCCCTCATCGGCCCCGTTACCCATGCAAGTTATGTCGTTGTGAAAATAATTACTGAACACATTTACAGATTGGTGAATACAGATTCATTGCTCATCTTACTACACTCTATTACATTATATTCTGACATAAACATAAACCTGTACACAACATCGTCGGTTGAGAGATATATAACTCAGATAACAAACACCTCTTTTACCGCATTTTCTAATTACAAAGCGGCACTGTTATTATGACCAACCATTGGTATACATTTTAACCCTTTATATCATTCATAGACCTCAAACTTCATCATGCAGTTAGTAAACATAGAAAGTATAGTATATTTTAAAGTTTTTAAACATTCCACGGCTTGTCGTCAGAAGCATAGAAAAGTAGAATATGCAGAACAGACATTAATCGTTTTTCTGAACAAGAAGTTTGGAAATATTCAGAACTACTAAACTGCCCCTCCTCACCAGTCTTACTCGCCTAAGTACTAGTATACATGTGACGGTTTATGTTTTATCTTGATGTTACTTCTGCATCACTAAAATAGCAGAATACAAACAGTTTTGAGATGTTTCCGCCATGATATAGTTGAGATGGTGCAAATAATATTCTGCTCCAAATTTCCATCGGAATGACCAGCATTGGTTTAAAATAACTTCCATTCGGTGGGTTCTCTTTAGTGAGTGAACCATCAAGGGTTTCTATTAAAATAAACAATGAGAGATAACTACCGGGAAGAGTTTAGAACGTCCAGATGTCAGCTCCCAACGACCAGACTGGATATTTAGTATGTAGTACCCTTCGCTTGATCCATAAGGCTTGAAGAAAACTAAAATATAAATTAAAAAACAGGATTTGGGTAGTAAATCAATAGCAAAAAACAGACGATCAAAGACAGAACGAAAGTCGATATGATAGTCTATGTTTGTATCAGGTCAAGTTTCCTTAGACTTAGCTACTGCAGCATATACAGTTAACAGTTGAATTATGTTTATTTTTCATGTAAAAGGCATCACTTTAAACTGAATTATTCGTATAGCATGCTTATCAAACCGGTCAATGAAACCAATTTGATAGTTTTCTTTTATTGTTTGAGTCCATTTTGTTTCGTCTGAACACAAGACCGGTAACTTGAAGATTGAGGAAACGTGCAAGAAGAAAAACCAAGGAGAGCAATCAGTATGTATCTGTGTTTTTCTCCAAAGCTAAATGTGAGATACCGACATAATTATATCACATAACTATATATAATATCTGTCTGGTTGCATCCCAACACTAAAATATGTGAAAAGTAGAAGGGTAAAGTTGCCATCGTTCGAAATATAAACATATTCGCACACATTCAATATCTTTCCTCTAATGTACACGATCTGGATATATGTTTGTATCATGAAGCAAACATAAATCGTGTACAATGTTCATTTAAAAAAAACAATTGTGCGTTTGGAATGTAATTTATACCAAACCTTACACATTTTACTTTTTTTACATTTTACTTAAAAAATGTATTCAAAACTGATAAAGTGCCGCCTCTTTTTTCCCGGCACAATTTCCAAATGATAGTGGGGAAGTAACTTTGTTTGTTAAGACACATTTTGAAATGTGCAAAGGCTTGCTCCTTTCAATTCATTGTGAAAAATCTCACGTCTATTATCCCATTTTCATTAGTTGTCATAGTTTTACAATTGAACAAAGAGTTGTATTTTACTGTCTTTTACTTGTGTTATATATGGTGATATATTCCTCACTCCCATCAACCCATTAAACTCAACACCCCACTCTCCATATCCTGTTCAAAAGTCCCACAACGATTTAAGGGGCATTCACAACACGTCATTCTGTAATCTTACTTCAGAGAGAGAAAGATAAATAGAAAAATATCGTTAAGGTTAACATATTCAAGCTTCCCTCATTGTTATATCATATAGTAGCCATTATAATGTACTGTACAGGGTGTTGGCTTTATTGAAGCGTGTAATCATTTAATGATACATTTCAGTAAACATTACTGATTTATTACAATTGTTCCTAAGCCCTTTCTCAGCTATGTCACTAATTTGTTAAATATCAGAATAACAGAAGAAGACAAGAGATAGTCATCAATCAATAAATATTTATTCAATAATTATCGTTACTGTACCTTCAACGTTCTTAGATGCTAAGTTGAACAAATCACGTATCGGTGTATAAGGAGGCAGCATACAGTACTGAAACCTGAGGATTAAAGAAACGGAACATTTGACTAACAAAGTGAACATATAGAGACTCGCTGGTGATTAGACGCTCGATTCGAATTAACTTTAAATTGAATCATATAACAAACAAAAGCAACCATTGTTAAGCCCTACTAAACAATGTACCAGTTACATGGCGTCTTACCTTTTTGTTCAATTTATGTAATTAACGACGTGCACTTTTTTTCAATACTCTACGGTGATATACCACATATAATAACCACCTGAACAATTTTGCCAAAAAAATTAAAAAAAAATACTAATAACTATAAATACGCTCTTTCACTCTCTGTTCGACACCTACCATCATTAGTTTGCATGTTATTTTATGTCATGAGATATTTGGAGAACGGGGAGTGAGAGGGGGCCGCCGCCGTCGCCACCAGCACCAGCACAGCACCCAACACCACCAACACCAACCTTCTCACCCTCCTCATCCAAATCCTCCTCCAAATCCTCCTCATCGTCATCATTATCATATTTATCCTTATTATTCTCCTCATCATCATCATACTGTTATTCTGGTCATTTGTGTGACCACCATAACCATTATCACTACTTTTACCATTATGATCTCCATCATCATCACGTACCACCATCGTCTTCATCATTATCACCATATGATCCCACGGTCATCATCATATGCACCATGGTCATGAACATCATCATCACGATTGTTATCATGATGATTGACATCACCATCACCATCACCATCATCACCACCATCACCATCAAAATCTCCACCATCGCCATCACGGTATGTACCACCATCATCATCATCACCATCACCACCAACATCACCACCACCAACACCATCACCATCATCACAACCATCATCATCATCACCAACTTCACAATAACCAACATCAACATCATCACCACCACCACCACCACCACCATCATCATCATCATCATCATCATCATCATCATCATCATCAAGGGATGGTGCTTGGCAAGAAAGTTTACTACCCTTTTAAAGTATTTTTGATAAACTACGGTAGTGAAGGTGTATTTTCAACAATTAAATTTCCATATATTTATACCACCCTCCACACGCTCCTCCCCACTAACACAGTGACACCCATGAGAGAACACACTTTGATTCACCACTTTCCCTTATATAACAACATGTTAGTGATAAGCACATTTACATAGAAATTGTGATGTTTGTTGGTGATATTTTCACTCACATTATTTAAAGTGATCAGCCTTATCACAGACAGTGTCAGTTGTTCCTGAGATTGTTTGAATTTTGGGGGGATTTCCCTACTTCTTAAATAGTACATTAATTCGACATGTACCCAGAATTAGTGCTTAGGAAAAAGTAAATTAATAAATAAATACATTTATTAATTTGGTTAAAAATGATATATATAATATTTACACTGTCAAATATTTAAGCATTGATCACAGTTTGCTCGTATTTGTCTCTTTGTTTAGTTTCTCTATAATCTTGTTTCCCTTTTGGTTTCTTTCTTTCTTTATCTATTTCACACATTGCTTTATCTGTTTTTCCTGCTTAAAGTATTACTTTCTAAAAAGGGAAAGAAATGAAAAACATTAAACAAATTCTACTTCATTAAACATTACGAAGTCCTCCCAACGGTTTAAAACCAGACAGTGTCAAGACGTGACGTATCTATTGCAATCTCGAGGTACTTGTTTGTCAGTAAATTTCATTTTTTTTTTCTATTAAGGACGCGCGCGTCTGTTATATTGAATACAACGTCTTTACATTGCATTGTTCAAGTATTTGATTGACAGTTGTTGAACAAAAGGAACTGTTAAACCATTGAAAGTATCAGTACAGTCAGTGTACATCTTTAGCAAGAAAAACAATTATGAAATTCTATCAACAGACTTTTAGGATAAACAACTGTCTGAATAGAAAAGAGTAGAAGTAGTTTAACGTACAGATGTATGATATAAATGTGTACAGTATTGGGTATATGAGACTGAATGTTAGTCCTTGCAAATGGGAATATGGTGACAACACAACGTACAGTAACAATACAGATATGGAAGGGTTTGAAAGAGAATACTGCAATGAAAGAAAAGATCTACAGTTAAATTTTCTAAAGGATTATTCTATAAACAGATGTACTGTGTTTGTTTCTACTGGTATTTACTGCAAACGATGAGAATACAAGAAGAAACATATACGTGATTTTTAGTGTTATTTACTGTTATATTGGTTTCTACCGTGTGGAGATTGACTGTAATGTTATGTGGGTTCATAATATGCATATATCAAAGTGTTACATGAGGTGCGGAGAGGGGGATAATGGTGTTGTTTACACAACATCATAACCCAAGTGTAATAAACATATATTAAGGCAATGGAGTAAGTGGTCAGGCATAGTTGTAGGGGTGGATTATGGAAAGCTTATGGTAATATAATTGAGAGGGGTGCCAATATAAATGTATGAAGAAAATTCCAATCTGTTTAATTTATATCACTGTTTTTTTTTAGTTAAACATCAATGTGCATTAATTATCAGTTAATTCATACATCAATTAAGAAAGAGAAAGAGTCCTGATAAAACAATGAGTTTTCTACCTTTCCTTTTTATCTTATTAATTTCTTTTGGTCATGATAAAACAAAAAAGGAAACATTGAGCAGCTCTTCCTTTTCCTTTCTATTTTTTTATATTTTTTTTGGGTTAATCTAAATGATCGAAGTTTATAGTTATTTACTTTGGGTTGCTTTTGGCAACATTTTTTTTAATGATGCCTCATATCTTGATCTAATTAAATCCTACTTTTTAGTATTATTATAATTTTAATAAGATATCTAGTTTTTTGTGTGTAAGCTAGGGCTTCGAATCTCTTTATTTTAACAAATTTAATTTTTCTGAAGAATTTACAGTTCAATTCTATGTGTTTCTGTCTCATTTTGTCTCTATTTTACTCTCCCATTAATCATATTCCTTACCTGATGAAGGTTCTTTCATTGTTACTTTATTTCTTGATCCAATGTCTTCTTCATTTCTTTGTTTTACTTCTACAATTATATAAACCTATCAATAAACACTC
>KN884518.1:38995-69330 GCA_000934455.1 Apostichopus parvimensis
TAAATAAAAATATTTTTTGCTTTACCTGACCGTCGTTCTGTTATATTTTACTGGGTCGACAACATCGAATGTTCCATACAATTTTTATTGTGCGTAACTTTATGGCAAGATGTATAGGGCTTATTCAAAATAGTTATTTCATTTAGGCAAATCCAGGACATAACATATGGCTATAGCTGTATGCCAATAGCTATAGTTAGTCAACTTCACTTATCACAAGCATGTGTGGTAGGTTTCTGAATGACTCCGTTTTGGGTGGACATTTTCGAAGAGACGGGTGGAGTTGGGGAATAACAATGTGGTCAAGAGGCAGAACTATTATGGATTCCAGTGCAAATAATCAGTTCGGGTCGGAAGTTTTTGGATACTTAGAGGAATCTCCACATTTGTATACAAAGTTAGTTCCATTAGACCGATCGGTGAATAATTTTACCTGTCAGTGGTTCCTCTACGTATAGGTCAAGAAATGGGCGAGAGTGGGAAATAGGATTCTTAAAGGAGATATAAATCCTGTGGTTTTGTAGTGACCTTATAGTAGAGACTAATATTCTTACAACCTCTGTGAAATAACTAGTCAAAACGATCTTTCCCCTAATTACCAGGAATTTTCTAATTATTTTTTCAAACCTATTGTGTTGGCGGCAATTGTGTGAAGAGGGCGCTTTAAAAATGACGTCATCGAGCCACATCGTAAGTTAAACAATTCCCTTCTCTGCATATGAGTTGTATGTATACTTGCTCTCGGGTATTGTTCGGAAGTTGGTACAAAATGCCTGAGCCTGCCAAGCATTTGATTGTTGTAAACAGGAGAGGGAAAGGAGGAGCAGGCAAGGGAAAACGATATTATGTTATTCCTGACGAGAAAAGGTTTCCAGAGAAAAGAAACGTTCAGAAGGCACTAAAGCACCAGGCTTGTCCCTCCGTCGCAGAACTGTTACTAGTATTGGCAGTATACTAGCATAATATTGTAACTGCCAATGTCGGCCACAGATGCGATATGTTTAGCAAGCTCTAGGTCTCGTTTTCTCAGTTCCTCCACTGTATTCACATAACAGTCAAATCGAAATGCATCCAAGTTCTCTTTTTTTTCAAAAATTCCCGAGCCCGGACGGGTTTCGGAAGAAAAACTTGACAACATATTGCCTTAGTTATCGTGAACAGCACATAGGAAATGTATGTTTTTGAAATGCGATATGTGGCTTGGTTACGTCACGAAATAAGCGGGAACTATCAGAATTCAAACAAAATGGCGAATACCATGGGTGACAATTAAATCGATTTTTAAGGTTGAAAGAAATGTTTTCAAGCATTCGTGTTGCTTCTGTCGGAACGAGCGTACTGCAAAACGGTATTCTCATAGCAGAAAAGTCTAGGTAGGGTATATTTCCCCTCTAAGTCAAGGAGTGTTAACACAAGGAGTGTTAGCTCAGTGGTTAACGCCGGTGCCTTTCAATCATAAGGTGCCGAGTTCGAGTCACTCCAAGATTAATGTATGTCGTCCAGTTACAGAGTTGTTGACAATTGACAATTCATAATCATGGACGTTAAATATGAATATAAGAGACTGACTTCGGTCAGCTTGCGGCTTTGATAAGCCAACGAGGCTTCTTCGCGAGTTCCTGCTTGCAGGAGGATCTAAAATACATGCATTCATATATAAGTCCAGCTGGTACCTCAGGCAGGATAGATCTGTGTACATATGATATAAGTTGATATGTAAAACACTGTAACATTATCACGTGGTATACTCGCGATATACCTCATTCGAGTTCCGTTAGCACGAACTCGCAGGATGGGCGAGAACCTCTAAGAAACGTATGACGAAACACGGGGCTATGTAAAGAAACGGTCCGCCAGCTACTGGGATAGTCCTAAAACGTGGGACTCGAAAAAAGACAATTCGGTGGGTCGCGGAATTTTTCCAGACAACGGAATAGGTTATCTACGGTTTACGGAGCGTGTCGTCGTCCATAATAGTCGAAGCTATAGAACTGTCATGCATTGTAAACATCCATTCTGAGGGGTGGGGTTTGGTGGGATCGTGGTCTGTCCAGGCCCATGAAAGTTTTTGGGTCGTGAGCTTAAACGTTTGCGGACCGCTGATATAACATATAATGTAAGTGTAGGGATATCTACACATCCCTGATATGTAGACTAACGTAATATATTATTCATCTTAAGAATGAACGTTTTAAATTATTGCTAAAAATGCATCATCTCATTCGTTTCGTCGCCAGCATGCCGTCATACTTTCATAAATTAGTATTAGTTGTAAATAGTAACGATAAAACTGACAAAAGTGTCGATTTTTTGCTTTATTAGTTGATATCAGAAATAGTTATTAGTCATGCTATATAGAACGTAATGCATTGTTATGTTGCAGAATCGAAAAGCTTAAAGTGATGACTTTTGACAATAGTCCAAGAAACAAAAAGTGCTAATACTATAGAGATGTTTCGGTTTGCGAGATGTTCAGCTTTAAACAATCCACTCCTGTTAAGTTGAATTGATGATGACGTGAGCTCCTTAGTGCAGGCCTAAATGTTAATGTCAATCCATATTATTTATTAATTTCAATAACTTAACAAAACATCTATCTTTCACTTCATATGAACAATAGAGCACCCTTGGATGGCATTCAACACCAAAAGGCAGTGACGCATTCGTAATGCATTGTAAACATGTTATTTGAGGCAATAAAAGTCTTACGTTTTCCCGGCTGTGAGTTTTGTGTTGCATTTGAGGAAATGACCTTATGATCTGTGTCTTAGACTAAGTAGTACAGCCGTTTCAATTAATGAGCCTTAGATGTTCAAATGGTCAATTATCAAGCACTAAAATTAATGTACAAATTCAAACTAGACCGATAGCAATGTTTTTAAGGATAAGCTAAAACATATCAACACTTCTTGCCTATATAATCTTCCTTTTAAATAGTAAGGTAAATACCGTATTAAATACCGTCATAGATCATATATATATATTTAGTTATTTTCTGGACTTGTCTGTATAACAAAAGAAACCGGAAGTTATGTCACCTTTATGTCAAACGCTGAGGTAAACCATAGCCTTAGACATATATACAGGCATACACATATAGACATAGATATAGACCAAAACTTAGGTAGACATGTTGAGACGTAGACATACAAACCAACATAAACATATAGGCGTTTATATAGATGTATATACTAGACATAGCTGTATAGCCATAGACGAACACAGACACAGACATATGGCCTATTTACATATAGACAAATACACGTATGGTATTGATATAGATGAACCATGTAGGCACGGTTTGAATCTAAAGCCAATCTGGCTGATAATTTTTACAAACCTGCCTGATTAGACGAAACATGATCTGGGTATAAAATCACTTTTTGTTATTGTATAATAGCCTGATCAACATTTAGCACGTGTTAGTTATTAACTACATACAGGTATAAACTAAGGAGCGCTGAACACGAAGTTGAATTTTCAGTCAAAATAACGATACAGTCGTTAAGCACAACTGCACGATGTCGCTTCAATGTCATCCCATTCTACAAACTCGAATTTCCCTTCATTTTCAGACAGCACTACAACTTTTCTAAACTTGTCAGGTACGCAAGCCGACCACGTGACTCTAGGCGGGTTTAAAGGTCTCCTGTTCGCTCGTGCATTACGCATATTTCGCGAGATATACATACTTTTGACAATTGAGTGTGTGCTTGAGTTGATATCATTGTTCATAAGCAAGCGACATTTTCCGCGGCAAAAATTGACTTGAAAAGAAGTCGGTCGATAAACAAAATCTCCCCAGCCGATGTCATCGACATGCATCTCCCAGGGTCGCAGTGCACAAGGAATGGGTCGTCTGGTATCCGGTCTCCCCCTCGGAGATCTGGTAGTGCGTTCTCTCTGGTCAGACATCGATCTCAACAGAGAGGTAGCATTTTTCCAAAATGGCTGCTTTTCATCATCATAGAAGAGCAGGACGGGGCTGTCTTCTTGTTCCGGCTGTAATTGATATGCTACGTCTGGTATCCAAGGAGGGTCACGTTTCCTACATCCACCGTGGATGATAATTGTGAGATTAAGCGGCACGTCATCCGTAGACCAGTTGCGCGAGAGTTTGGTTATATCAAACATACTATAGTTGCTAGAAATCAGTTTGGAACGGAGACAAACTGATGCATTTGAATAAACTGATTGTTTATTAGTCACTGTAGAAATTCTGAGATGGTTACAAATTCCGATAAATTCTCCTGAGCGTTTGGCTAAGATCAACCTCACCGATCTGACTCTGTGCACGCGTGGTTTCTTGAACGCAAGCACAACTTTCTTTTTTATTTTTCTTCCTGCGAATATCAAATGAAAATAATTATTTTATAGCTGCTGCGGGCATTGCCGTTAATCTTTTGCTTTAATTTACTTCAAAATGATACAAAATTAAGGTTTAACACATGCATAGGAAAGAATTGAAAAAGTCTTCAATTCAGTTACCACTACTTAATATACTTAGTGATCCTTTAGGTCGCCAGTAGGGACCATATTTATCGGTTCATGAAGGGTTTTTTCTAAAGCAGCCATTTTGGAGTTGATTTTGATAAAATTGTCGATTCTAAATAATGGATCAAATGTAGCTCGTTGGTTTGACTAGCCAGTTTAATTTGAAACATTTGAATAAATTCAATAATAATTTGAAAATTTCCAATATGCTCTTTTCATATATAGTATTAATACTATAGTATTACATGGATGATATGAAAAGTGTCTGCAGGCATGGGCGACGAAATACTGAGAAGAGAATGCTCACGGTTGACGGTAATCGCTTATTGGACCAAGCAAGTAGTATGGAAATTGTCTGTCATTTTTTGCTGGAACTTTGCACCAACAGATATATAAAAATGCCAACATTGTAGCCTACGTAAACACAGTATTTATTAGAAAAGTATTGTAATCAGATTCGGATACCGTAGAATATGAATAATAGAGGTGCGTATAAATTCCGGTTTTATTGTTTTCTCAAATAACAATGGAATTAATCCAACTAAGATTGTTTCTACGAAACGAACGTTATACGTTAGTAAGTAAGTAGTTAACATTTCTTTCCTGTTCTAAAAATGATTCATATCAACATGAGAAACATGAATGCATATCGAAAATGTTCAGAAGTGTTCTGTTTGTTTTGACTATTGAAAACTATATTTTTCTAGCTTGAGATAAATACATTGGGTTGTTAAGAAATTTTTGTGCCGAGTCCAATGTATTTTTTTCAAACCTTCAAATGTTTAGGAAATATTGTTTAAACTGCAGATTCTTTCGTTTGGTAACAGTTTTAACCAATGTTAACCTATACAGAGTATTACACAAAATAAAAACGCAATTAATAAAAACTAAAGAAAAACATTATCTTTTATTTACAGCGTGTGTTGAGTGAATGTTTATAATGTAACAGTAATTCAATTCATTTTCAGCATTTAACCCTCCAAATTTGTTTTGACATATTAGTATTAAGCCCTATAAACAATTGTTCATCTGACAAGACATCATTATGTGAAGAAAAAAATTAAACTTAACTGTACATCAAGCTAATGAAATTGTTTGGGGTTTGTAATATTGAAGAAAACTATATCTTAATCAATTAAAAGAGATGAAACATTTACAGACGACAGTTCCAATTATTACCTCACTTGTTGCAATTATACTTTCCTCCATTAATACTGTATTTTGCTATGTCTTTTAATTTTATTACCTCAAATTTTGACTTTCATTTATAAGGAATATGAATTAGGGGAAAAATTAAAAAAACAAAAACAATTGTCTGGTTATTTTATGAGATGGGTTTAATCTTGGAGCTCAAACTTAGCTTCATCTCGAAAATTTTCTTTGCAAGGGAGAAGGGCTGATAATGTGAGATAATAGTATATACATGACATCATTTATTTGATCATTTTTCCAGATTTTTTTCCATATACATATTTTTGCTACCAAAATGTTTTGACTCAAATTTATGTGTTAATTTAGGCTTTATGAACAAAGGTATTTTTAAATTATTTCTACTTTATTTAATTCTGCATCCAAACAATCTCAAAACAATGGACAGAGAATCCAATTTACGTCATCAACTTCGTGTGATTAATATTTACGGTACTTGTGGAATTATTCAATATTCTTTGCCTGGTTCATGCAACCCCAACGAGCAACGCATATGACGGCGGTGAGACCTCATCTTCCTTACGTCTTTCACCAGTCTTGTTGACTCGAGTCAATTTGGATTTGGACTCTTTAGTCAGACTCGGATCACAGTTTGTTTGGGCTTGTGACTTGACTTGACTTGTAAATAAATGACTCGTGATGTTAACTTGCCTTACAGTGAAATAAAATTTTTGAAAAAACTTCCGATAAAATTACTGACGATTACTCAAGTGACTTGACTCGATTGACAAAAATGACTTGGTGTATTAACACTGTCATTCACGCCGCTCGACTGCGGCCAACCGTAAAGTCATAGCTGTACTTGAGCGGGGAATACACCGAATAATATTATGAAAGTTTAGAGAGCCGACGTTTCGTTCCTAGCAGGGACCTTCTCAACAATACTGTTAGAGATGAGGAATTTTACTAAACAATGTAAAAGTACACGAGGCGAAGAGAAACAATTTCTTTTTCGACATAAATGATTTTTTAGTTTTGCTATCGAACAAATATTGCATACATTGAACAGGTCAATAACGGAAGGCATCTTCTCCTCCGTTTAACCTTCCCTACCCATTCCCTACCCCTTCCCTTCCCTACCCCTTCCCTACCGCTTCCCTACTCCTTCCCTACCCCTTCCCTACCGCTTCCCTACTCCTTCCCTTCCCCTTCCCTACCCCTTCCCTACCCCTTCCCTACCCCTTTCCCAACGCTTCCGTAATCCTTCATCGACCCCACTACGATTATTCGCAAGTTTCAGCAGCTTTAAACACCTTTCTCTTGTTGCTGCTACATGGTTTTGTTGATATTTTTGTTATTGTTTACGTTTTCATATCATTTTGTCACTGAAAAAAATTCGATAGTACTTTAAGGTATCTACCAAAAGATAAGTACATGATTATCAATGTCAAGATATAAGTTTAATGAACTTCATTAATGTTAACATAAATTAACATTAATAATTTTGTTTCGGTCTCGAACACGGGATTCGAATGTTTAAAAGAATTCCAAATGGTGATATTTGCTTGTCTAAACTATACATGTTATTCAACATATGACACATTTCGTATTTATTAAAACAATGAATTATTTACAATTTCGGTATTTAGAAGTAGGTTTAATTCATGACACCTGGTTGTGAGACATTTAGGAATCACAGATGATTTCGAGTTGGTTGGCATCATGTTTGATCTCTAGAGTAAGGCAAAATGTGTCACCAAAAACAGAACTAGTATTGTTCGATACAGGTGACAAACGCCTACAGTGAAATTACGACCTTCCGCCGGGGTTCGAACCCGTGGGCCTCCCGCTTTATATGCGAACACCCTAACCACTATAAGGCTAACTTGATGATGACGTCGGCTCCTCAGTGTAAGCCTTAACACATTATAATAACTCAATCAAAACTTTGATTTCATATAAACAATATGCGCGGCTTCATACGATATTCAACACAATTTGTCCTTGATTATATAGTCCAATCACTTTAATCGATGAACCACAATGGCATAAAAGGCCATGTCTCAAAAAATATTAAAATGTTATAGAAATACGTCTTCTGCTGATGGCAATGTTTGTTAGCGGTCTAAAACATATGAAATTTCAATTTTGTACTTGATGTCACACTTGAACACAATCGGCGGATTAAGTATCACCCGCCAACATATATTCTGTTTCTAATGTGTCATGAGGTTACAATGGGAACAAGCTGTTCCGACCCTATTCCCAATCATTCACTCCGTCAAGACCCCCCCCCCCCCTACTCTTAGTTATTTTTTTCATAAAAAAAGGTATGCAGCGACTATTTAATAAATGCGTTCGATTCCTAACATTTCGTCTACAAGACACAACCACCTTTCCCCACACCCCCACAACCACCTTTCCCCACACCCCCTCACCCTCACCCCCTCACCCCACACCCCTCATCCCAAAACTAATTAAAGTTTAAAACTTGTTGAATTTCCTTTTATTATTGGAACAACTTATCATGGTATAAAGTCCTAATTATAGGATTGCAATATCGACAGAAATTATAAAACTCAACCTAAAAATTTGTCTGTCTTTTAATGCTTACCATTTTGGAGAACTGCACTAACAATTCTTGCGGCACCTTCTAGCTTGGAACGCCCTTTCCTGTAAATATTGTCCTCATATAAATCCATAAAAAACTTTGGAGGCGTTTTAATGGCTGCAGGAAATAGTTGGCGAGACAGAATAAAACTGCCATTTTCACCTGTTGAACAACTGTTACCTGTCTCTCTGATGTTTACTGATGTCTCAGAACAAACATTCTTGGAAGTTTCCGAGTCGATCATACAATCGGACAAGGTAAAGTACGTTAAGGTACAAAATAATTGAAAATGTAAAAAATACATCATTTCTCTCTCTTTCCTTCTGTGTATGTTGCTCTATTTCTCTCTCTTATGCTTCTGGAACGAGATTTTTACTGTCAGCAACCTTTTTCCAAATTGTTAATAATATCATAAAAAAAAGCAATATGTATACATATTTATTTCAGTTCGAGCAAGGTCCACAAGGTAGCGTATGTATGTCAACGTATAACTTGATAATTATCGCGCGGTGACGCCAAGCACCTGCCGTCTAATTTACTAATGATATTAAAAAGTTGTAAAAAAAGATGCTTGAATTTTGGGGGGAAAACTACGATTGTACTCTTATCAGTAGTATCCGCGTTCCTTTCGAGATAGTGTAGGTGGGCTATATGTCACCGCTTCCCATATTAATGTGTGATCCGCCGACTTATCAATTGGAACTTTGCTTCAATCATCAAGGGCAATTCCAAAAACACACACAAAAACATAAAAATGTTAACTAATATAACAAGTATGATTGACGTTACATCTGAGAGTGGATGAAAAGTATATCATTATTATCATATAAAGTTGACCAGACATACAATACTATAACGATAAATAATAATCTGTCAAAAAACGTCAGTTCTGTGAATGGATACGTATGTTTATGTAATTATACGAAAACAATTTTTTGACAGGCATGAACTTTGTAATCTTGCCGTGTTCGTGACGATTAAATATAGGAAATATTTCCTATCCGAACAAACACGAATTAGAGTGCATTCTATAATGAAAAGTGGGACGAATTATTTGACCAAGATTGAAACAGGGTTCATATGTATATAGACAACCAATTTTGGCGTGCATTTGTTTTCAGTAACAAAGAAAATGATGACATATTTGGAGAAAAATATGGACACTGATTTTAATAAAGTTTTTTCAGCAGCTCGACTCTCAATCAATTCACAGTATATAGGTCATTTGCTTACATTAAGTGCTGGTAGAAGTCCTTTTTTTCTTACTTTTGTTGGCATTGGTCAAGTTTTTAATAACCCTTCTTTCAAAATATAGGAGAATATCATTCTTTAATCAATCCTATTTTGAATAATACTCGATATAGGGTCGGTGAAATAATCGATAACAAACTCGCAAAAAAATATGTTTTGAATATTTACTCATGCAGAAGAACCAATATTCACTTGGAGTCTGCAGTAATGTCTATAGTCGATTAAGGAGAAAACCATACAAATGCACCAGTGTTTTTACACAGCATAAAATGGATATGCCAAATTGGTGTCCAAATATTTTTAGAGTGCCGATGTATCAATTAAAATTGAAATTTTCACTAATTGTTATCAGCATCAGATCGAATCTTTACTCAGAGTAACAATGATGTTACTCAGAAATGAGTCCTGACTCTATTACTTGTATTTCAGCCTGTCATATTTGACCGTTTACTTCTACTCGTTGTCCGGTGGACTATTTTCTGGTAAATCGTGGCATTTTGGAAATCTATAGTATACACATGCAGTGCAACATTAAGTATACCCTTATACTGTAGCATATACAGCCTTGTAATGGTTCTCGTAAACTTTGCAAGGGAGAATTCTTGGTACTCGTATATGGCAAGCCATGTGGGACAAACACTGCATAATATATCCGCGTATTAATTGGAATTTATACGCGTATTAATTGGAATATATACGCGTATATATTATTAGCCAATCATATGGCTTAAATATATCCGCGTATTAATTCGAATATATACACGTATTAATTCGAAAATATACACGTATTAATTCGAATATATACACGTATAAATAAAATACATATGGGGATTAAATCCAATATATGCACGGATTAATTAGAATATACACGAAAAAACATTTCCGCTCTTGCTGTGTACATATATACCAACGATAAATGTTTTGGCGGGCTCGCGAGATCGCTTCAAAAAGCGAAACTTTACACATGTAGGCTACAACACATGTATATTCGAATTAATACGCGTATATATTCGAATTAATACGCGTATATATTCGAATTAATACGCGGATATATTATGCGGTGTTTGTCCCACATGGCTTGCCATACTCGTATAACTCATGTGTTCTGAAATACTTGTCCTGTAAGTCTGTAAAATTATCAATTCCTTCCCCATCATTTGCATGCATGGTGACCATAACAGCTTCAGGATCGGTAAGGGCTCTGACACTAGCGTGCCGTGGGCAAAACTTATATAAGGTTGTCATGGAAATGTAAATATTATAGGGTTCTCTTGCAAAGTTGGAACAAGTCACCTCAATTTTGAATATTATTCTTTTTTTTGTCTGAACTTGAGAATTTGTTGAAAGCACGAACGAGGACTAAACGCAGACACTATAATTGTTAGCAAGAAATAAAGAAAGATACATTATTTTTCAGTTCTTTACTTTATTCATCATTTATGCAGTTACAAATTAATAGGATATGCATGAAATCTAGAATTTCCATCCTGATACAACATAGATTCATTTGTTGCGTTGCGTTGACAAACTCTGGTGGTAAAAGTACATGGTGGTTATATGAAAGGTACTGTAGTTTTTATTTATTATTCGTATCTGTTAATATAATTAATACACTCAAATTGTTCACAGAGCGATGAACTTAGGGGAAATCCACTTGCTAGCGAAAACTTGCAATACGTACTTTGTGAGATAGAAGATATAGATTAGGATTAAATCATTAATAACTCGCTATTCTGAAATGAGACATAAAACCCGCCATCTTTCGCATATACGGCAGAGATTTTTATGTGTGAAAAAAGACAGTTCTTAAACTCTTAAACAGCTAAGAAAATCTCATTACGTTTAGGAGATGTACTAGTTTAAACATCGTCTTTGGGAGGAGCCATTTTGTAAATCTGTGATGTCATGAAAGTGGCATGCCACTAAAATATGAAACCTTTTACTCTCTCTTTGCCTTTCTTTTCATATTGTCAAAGTTAGGATGTTAACAGTGTTGACAATGAAACGAATGCTTTCATTTAGGTCATGCTTAGAGGCTCAAAATGTTAGATTCAGCATTTTGCACAACCCATCTCCATTTACAGAATATTAACAATATAATAAATAAAGAAACAATAAGTATAAATAAATAAAGAAAGAAAAATAAGCACACACGTGTGTGGCTCGATGATGTCATATTGTAGACTTGATGAAGTCGTCATCCTTACGTGTTAGGGACCATTATATCTGCTATATCTCTAAAATTGATTTTTTACTTAGCTGTTTTGCGGAAGCTGTTCATGGCTGTTATCTCTAAATCACAACGACCAATTAACATTGGAATGGTAATTAGCGTATCATTTAAGTGTATATGCCATTTGTCAAAATTCGTCAGTTTTATTGAGGGGTATGATTCAATTATTGTGAATATTATACAAGGGTTATACATTGTCAAATCTAGAAAAATAGAAATGCCTGCAATTTATTGAACAGTTACGAACGTTACGTATTTACAATTCCGCCAAATCGGCGTCATTTTCTCTCGCAGTGAGATTTACAGATGGTCCGCTAAATTCACTTTCCGTCGTCGGTGTTACTTCCATCATGGCAGGTCGAGTTATTGTCCTTCCAGTACAGCGACAGTCCGTGACCATCTTCATTCGGCGAGTCCGTTCTCCTTCCTCACAATTAAACGTAATAGTCTGTTCTTCTTCCCCAGTCGATTGGCATGAACTGGTCGAGTTGAATCCGTTTCGAAGAATAGCACAATCATCGCCGAACCACTCCGGTATAGAATTCACCGCAACGCTGCGACAGTTTCCCGCGCAGAAGGTAAAGTTTATGCGAGTTGCTTGGCAACCTGGTAAAGACACCGTTAAGTTCATGACGGTCACCTGACAGCCACCTTCCGGGTCGAGGTCAAAAGATGGACATCGAGATCGAGAACGGCCTCTGATGAGGTTTAGGACCCTCTCTCTTTCATTAGACGCCATTGTAAAATGTTTTGTTCTGCTAATTTGTTCTTCAAGAAATGGTTTCTGATGCCCCCCTATCCGGCGAGCTAGACTGAATTCCAATATCGTCACCAGCACAACACAAAGCAACGCAAATTTGTTCAAAGTTGAAAAGGAAAACATCTCTCTATCTATACGGTTAGTATCTGCAATGATAACAACAACGAAAACATTAACAGATAGCCTGATATGATGTATCATCTTATAAGGTGCATACAAAAAATAAACCCTTTTTTTCCAACTTTTCCTAAACACGGCACCTTCTCAACGAGCTAGATATGCCTATACGTTTTAAATCGTAAAACGCACTTATAACAAATATTACAATTTTGTGGCCGATGAAGCGTTGTGGTTGGGGGAAGGGGACGGGGGGGGGGGTTGCTGATAGAACATGCGGTTTGCACCCAGTTGGGACCATTTTTTCTATACTGTAGTGTCACGTCCCGCTTTCAGAGCACTCGTATTGTCAATACGAGCAGTATGAATATCATGTTTCTATCAGATCAAGGTTAGGGGAACTGTTTGTACTGACAATACCAGTGCTTTGAGAGCATGATATCGGAGTACAGTTTAGCGCGGTAATTGTCCCAACTGGCTGCAGTTTGATATACAGCCATGCATACTATCATATCGGAAGCCATCATACATTGAGGCAGAGTTACAACAGTTATAAATACAGTGGGTAAATGAAGAGACGGACCGAGTTGTAGCCTACACGAACTATGCTTACATGCCATCGCAACAATTTGACAAGTTTTGTCAAAATGTTTAGTAAGAAAACTTTGTATCATGAAATTAAATTAAGTTAACACATATATCCTGACGTGTTGTCAGATTTTGTTCGACAATTTGATACGGTAATTGTTGTCGGAATGGCATGTTAGTATGACATGAAAAAGTCAACGAATATACTTTCTATGACGTGGTGTCAAGTTTGAGTAAATGCACAGCATCTCGACAATTTAATAGTTTCTGGTGGAGAATAATTTCGTTCCTTAAATATGTAAAATTCCAGCAAATCTACAACAAAGCAGTATACCTTTTATATTAGTCTGAGTATGTAGTATACACTGACTGTTTAGACTAAATATATGTATACATAGAATCAATATATGTATACATAGAATCAATATATATAAACACATATAGAACCCCTTTTCATAGAAACCACCTGCAGTTCGTGCCAATCTAGAATATACGAAACCCTATATATAGATAGCATGTACCAGCATGAATCACCTTGCACCTACTATAAACATTAAAAAGGATTTCCGCGCCAGAGACCAAGCAAAAACATGATCTAGATCCTTCTAGAATAAATCAACATTACTCTTTAGCGTCCATCAGCAGACTTCTTTAATCTATACTAGAAAGAACTTTTGTGCATCAAGCAACGAACCATACGGCATTAAATAAACACCAATAGAGACCTCCCGACACAGATGAATAACCATCATAAAAAACAACACTGTTTTCCTATCAGAAAGTGGTAACTATTATTAAATTTATATATTTATTTAAGCTATATTTAATTTGAGTGCTTCTAACAAGCGGATTTCTTGATCCGATGCAAAGGGGAACCATGGAAACGAAAACATATTCATAGTGTGGTGAGCCATTCATGTTAATATTCATGAAGTTGTGCACACCAAAATGAAGAGGAATTATGTAGTGACTAATGCAGCAACATATAATAAAGGGAGGTACCCGGAATCAGTTATCATATTGCTAATGTCTATTTAGTGACATCGTATAGAAACAGATACATACATGACTATTTTTGAGGTCAAATTTTATAATCTCATAAGCATGTATATACTGTACTGACATTGCATTAGCCAAGTACATATGCATAAAGCTAATTAGACATTATTTCAGAGATATCTGATTAAGAATTTTATGTTCACTTATTTATATTAATGATATGCACACACAGAAACAACACGATTGATTGTATGAATGTAGTGTGACAAACCTAATTTGTCAAGGATGAAAATCATGGATCATTTGGTTCTAGTCCTGTGTTTAAAAGCCATTTCTTGCAATTTGATTAATATTAATGACATGAAAATATGCTTAGTTTGTACCAACATCATCATACTAGCATGAACCAAATTTTACGTTAAGCCCTGCCAATTCATGAATATTCATGAATGGGAACCCAAAAAAACAATTAACTCATCAAAGGGCATCTACCTACTAAGTATGACATTGATTCAAATTGTGGTTGTTGAGATATCATGCCGTTTACAAGCTCTTTTTGACAATTTCCCATAAAGCCCCACCCATCATGAATATTAATGAGGTAAAATTTGTTGTTGCAAAGAACATGTATGTGTAGTTACATCATCATATTAAGTATAAATTAAATCGCACCACATACAGTTGCAGAGATATTGACATTTTAAGAATTTTATGGTAAGCACTTGGCCACTCATTAATATTGATGAGATGGGAACAAAAAACAATATGGCACATTTACTCATCATCTACCTAACAAGTCATCTACGTAAGGCAAGGAAAGAAGGAGATTGGAGGAAAGGAAATGACACAGTTATCCTGATAACTTTCGCACAACAAAATGGATAAACTGCTCAGAAATATTGCCAATCAACACAAATTTCTCAAATACAAGCACAGCTTCAGGGCTCACGAGAACGGGGTAGGGGTGGAGGTGCCCCTTCCTCATCATCAAAACTTATTCGGAATCGTTGGTTTATTAAGTTGCATTTGACACATTTGAATTTTTAGAATTCACAACCGCTCTATAATGAAGTAAATAATTATGTTTGAATACATTTACTTAAACGTCCATGTAGCTATCAATAAACGTCTATTGTATACAGCACTTATAGGCCTACAGAAAAAAGTATGGTTCACCTAGAGTTCGTTTATAGTAAAACGAACTCTACGTTGACCCAGAGCCGTATATACGGCTCTGGGTTTACCCAGAGCCGTCTAAATATACGGCTCTGTGTATACCGCCGTAACAGCGCCCTCATATTAAGAATGAACTGAAACCATAGAAAAACGCATATAGACACAAATGGACGGGGGGTGGGGGTGGGCGCGGGGGAATAGAAAATGATGGCTTGTTTGGATGACGGTTGAATACGATTCGTATTAGGCATTATATCACCTTATAATATGTTCGATAAATTTCTGACATAATATCGATATAGCCTATATTGCGTAACTGAAACTTTCTTGCTAAATACAAATGTTAAATTCTTAATCCGAAACTGACGATAATTTTCCACATACGACCAACATCTACGAAACCATTTAAAGTCGACATAAGAAAGAAGAGAGAAAACAATTGGAGCCCGTTACAACCCCCCTCCCCCACCCCCCTCCCTATCCCTCCCCTCCCCCTTTCCCTCTCCATCTTCCTCTTCTCACTATAACAGAGAGAAAGGAACAATGAAAACAAATTGTGAAGTTAATTTGGTAAGTTTATTACAAAGTATAAGAAGGAACGGGGGTGTTGGGAGTTGCTATAGTTAGTTACATTCTTAAGCTATAAGGTGGCGAAAATATAATCTTTATGTAGCGGTAAACCTATAGAAGTAATAACGAAATTGTATAAAGTTAAAGAAAACTAGAAAGAAAAGAGAAAGAAAGCAAGAATGAACGGAATTACCTGAAGGTAGATTTGTTCAGCGAAAATCTTCAATGTAAATTATGACAGCTGTTGAAGACGTAGAATGCGTTGAATTAAAGTGAAGGAAAATGATAGAAACAACCGCCTTTTATCACAAAATATAACAGTCTTAGATTTTAGTCGAACCATCCATTAATTTCTTTAATAACCGTTGCGAGAGTAAATAGCAATGAATATGTACCCGAACAGAATCAACAACACCAGCATCATATCTTTGCAAGCGCCGGTTAAATTCGTCGCATTTATCTGTTTTTATTGTTTGAATAATGTCATTAACTCAATTCACAAATCAATCAATCAACCATTTACAGTTTCAAGTGATGTTCGTTGACCCAAAACATCGGGCCAAGACTGAGCACGATCCATGGTTGTGTGGTTGGAAAATTGTGTAACGTCGTCCCAAAGTAAACAGATTGTAGATTGGATGCGTGTTAGTCACGTGGAAGTATACACATAGATTCTTCAGTGATTTTTCATCTATTTTTTTCAATTCGGAAAAAGTTAATGACCGCCAAAATAAGACAGGGGGTTTACTCCTCTTCCCGAGTTGGACCCAGAAGGGGTAGGGAATGGTGTACCTTTTTCGGCTTATCATAACATAAACGAATGAAAAGTATTAATAGCACAACTATACTTTTTCAGGAGAAGATTCTCCAAGACCCCCGCCCGTACATGAGGAGTTGGCAATGAAGATCCCATGGCCACTTCCTTCTTTATGAAATCCTAGATCCTTCCCTCAGAAATATGTAAGGCCCAATCGGTGACTTCAATGGCCGGATCACCTGTCTACCCAGTACGTTTTTTGGCCTCATTTCAAGTCCTACTTTTTCTGCCCAGAGTGTGTTCGACCCTGTTTTTATATCGGTCAGACACTTTCCTGTGAAATAGATCCGGCGGAACAAAAAAAATAAATTCAAATTGTTACCCCTTCCCTGCCCCCCCCCCCCTTTAAACCTTGTAAATTCTTCCCCAGTTATTTGTTTTCAATTATGGAATGAATAACGTGTTGAATCCTTGGTTGAATCACAACACAACTTCATCACAGCTGGGTGCAAACAAATCCAACGTAAAATGGGACGTGGAACTAAATGATAAAGGTGTCAATACCGCACTAAAATAAAGCATTTCTTTAACCGAATTTCTTCCCTGTGTCGAGAGGTATGTTCATGAGGGTCTTAAAATATTAAAATTAGGTTTACATATTTTTACAACAAGGAAAATTATTGCATGAATTGCCTTGACATTTACCTTATAACGTCATTTTAGTGTAAGTCTTC
This sequence comes from Apostichopus parvimensis, assembly GCA_000934455.1. NCBI lineage: Eukaryota > Metazoa > Echinodermata > Holothuroidea > Aspidochirotida > Stichopodidae > Apostichopus > Apostichopus parvimensis. The sequence continues at coordinate 56,435 of KN884518.1, forward strand.
TAAGCTTAACCGTGGGTACCACTTTCACGACGGTAGGTACTATGCGATACCGCCATGTTTTACCTCCATGGTTGAACTTAATTCAGAAGGCTTCTGTTATTGGTAAGTCATGTGAGGCCTACTGAAGTACGATCCTGCTTTCCAGGATGGACTTATTTCTTGTAGTGTTAATGTTACTTCACTTCCTTGTCCATTTTTTGGATATATATCGTACACAGGTCCATGTAAAAATGAAGTTAGACACTGGACATAGCATCTTGAATTACTTTGTACTGTGATTTTAATGTTTCAGATTTCTCTGTCTTGAATATGGAATGTGCACCTCTTTGAAAACTGATGTGATAGGCTATATGTTTTAGATGCAGTGATGGAGGGAGGGATGCATTAAGCTGCATGAAATATTGAAAAATGCTACTTTTGCAACCAATTAATTAAGCTATCCTATGAACAGTTGCTGTTACTGTCCTCCTGTATTTATTACAATTTACAGTGTACAAAACTTGGCTCATCATGTTACCAGGATCCTCAAATCTTGGCAGGGTTAGCCAAACAAGGTAAACCAATTCATGAGGTTTTTTTTTTGTTTTACAGTAGAAGCAACTTGTTTCATTGGATTGAGTAGATCTCTTGATACTCTTTAATGCTAAAGTATGATGATATCAAAGTTCATCAGCTTGACTACAGTAGTGAAAGTCTCATTTCAAACAATGAAGTAAATTAAAAGTTTTAAAAGGTGTGATTTTCCATTTGCATGTGATTTACAATAGGAATGTAAATCGTAGGAAAAAACTATAAAAAGTGACTGTGTGATGACAGTTATGGAATCAAATTTAATTAGTGATTTCTTGCGAATTAACATAGATTTGGTGCTTAAATGCTAAAACGATGTCTTCATCTGATCGATTGCATTCTCCTACGTACGTAAGGAATAAAAGGTGTGTTTGGTTAAAGTGAGGGAGTTTCTTATTTCTTATATTTACTTTCTTTCTTTTTTTCTTTTTCAGCTTAGCTCCATTCATACTTCTACTCCTTACCAGTAAGGCAATGCGCTCCTTTGGAATTTTTCTCATCTATGACCTCTTGAAGTTTGTACATCTTGTAATATTTGTTTTCATTATCAAAGCAGGGTAAGACAATCTTCTTTTGTAATTTTCAAAGTACTTCTGTTTGGTGAGGTTTGTGTTTGCCTGATTCAGATAAGTCTCAAGTGGGTGTGGGATGGTGGGGGGGGGGGTAGGACTGATTAATTGGGATTCAGGTAAATCTTGGGGGCAGGACTGGTTATTTCCTTTTAAGAAATTAGTTAGCTTGCTGACTGCTGTGAAGTCAGTTGGAATAATGATTATAAAAGAAGAAATTTCAAATACCAATTGTTGAAGGGAAAATATGATCTTGATGTTGGTTTACATCATAAGTGTTCAAATTTCATTACAAATTATTGTTTGTTTTAATTAGCTTTAATAAATATTATTAAATTAAACACATATCATCATTTGAGTGTATATCTTTGAGGGTCAGATGATATTTTGCACCGTACATTCACTCAGCAAAGCCAACATAAACTGTGTAAAACTGTTTTTTTCCCATACCATTTGATGAGAGAATATACATATTTAAATCAAATTCTAAGATTCAAATTGAGATGCCATTAATGTTGTAGTAGACGTATTATACGTACCATTATTTACGTACGACTCGTAATCTTTTCATCTTGCAGGTCCACAGGGTTACTTGTGGTCACCCAGAAACCATTTACTAGCGGTAAAAGAATCACAAAGCATCAAGTAAGAGACGAGGGGTGGATGACATGTGTCGCCAACAGTTAGTTGGACATTACTGGTGCTAATCATCTGGGAAAATCAGATTTAAATGTGTATTGCAAAGAAAGTCTTCAAAGCTGCAACCTGCGTAACATTTCATGGCATGCAGTAGTATAGCTACGCAAACCCACAGGGTATAATTTATCCAGTAACATATTGCAAATTGCTATAGAAATGCAAACATTTATGGCAGTGTTGTACGCAGGAATCATAGTACCTTATAGGCGACAAAATTCTGAGACTCTTCAAAAACGGTACACGAAATTGGAGCACTAAATCATTTTCTGACACATATAATAAATTTTCAATTTACGACATTTGACATGTAATTTAACAAACTAGCAACTGATTCCACAAACTTCTCTGATATATATGTTTGAAGAAATACATTAGATAAATGCTATGCATTTTCTTATGTTATGGGTTTGTAAATAAAGTTTTGATTACATTTAACCCTGCAAAGTAATTATAGCAGAACAAATCTATATATATATACTATAAAAGCTATAATTACTTAAAAACTATAATTATTTAAAAATTAATTACTTAAAAATTTGGTAACGAATGTGAGCTTGGGGCCTGTTGGTTGGACATCAACCGAGTGCAAGATTTGCACAGATGGTAATAATCCTTCTAATTTGGGGCAATCAGTAATGAAATCATTTTAGACATGTGATATTTATAGAATTGTATTTGGTTTCATTTGCCAATAAAACTTCAACAAAAGTCAGATTGCATTCTTCCATAATAAGACATAGGAGGTGTTCATGATAGAGAGGTTAGCCTCCTTATTGGGTTGTTTCATCAGTAGCATAGTCATGGAGGACTAACATGTCCTCTCCCCCCCCCCCCTCCCCTTCATTCAAAACTTACAAATATATGTCACAAGTTTATGTGCAGTTAAAGTCAAAATTCATTGTGCATAAAGCAAAATGGAGGGGGTGGGGGGAAAAAGAAACCTCCCATTTAGGTGAAATCATTAAAATAAGGAAACAAATGATCGGAAAGTAATTGATGTCCTTTGAACAATATTCTGTTAATATTGTTATTAAATGTATGATGTCATTTTAGATGGGTAAATTCATGTTTACAAAAGATCAAAGTTGCTTCTGTATGTAATTTCAGTGCCAGCTTTGTGGATATTTATTCTCATATGAATTGTTTATATTGTAGTGCTCATAAGGTGCCCCTTTTCATGTATTTGACACATTACTAGAAGATATCCCGAAATTCTAATTAAATGCCGTTGACATTGGCGCGTGCTTATAAATCCAAAGTAATTTAAAAAAAACACTCACATTTTATGCATTGTTAGGTTAAGTGAAGATTTGCAAATTTGATGTCAGTTCTATCAGTCCCCCCCCCCCCCAATAAATTTAGGCTTTTCAGATAACATGGAGTACACTCCCATGTTGTTAATTATGTTATATATTAAAACCAGTGCAAAATGAAAAAAATTAATTTGAAAGGCCAAACATTGAGAATCAAACCACCCAAAGTGGTTTTTTCCCCACTAACTTGATTTGTTTTCCTCAATACAGTGGATGCGTATTATAAGACATGCTTTCGGAGCAACCCTGATTACTCTCCTCTGGTTATTTGGTCTAACTCTCTGTGGTCCTTTAAGGTAAGTTTAAAGCAGTATATTAAAGTATATTTACCTCAATACAACGGATGCATATAATAAGACATGCTCTTGGAGCAACCCTGATTACTCTCCTGTGTTTATTTGGTATTATTCTCTGTGGTTCTTTAGGTTTAAAGCAGTATATATACTAAGTTTAAAGCTTAAAGTAATACATTTGCCATACACCTTTTCATTCCATTTTAATGTATTATTAAGTTTCTGAGTTCTCACATTTTCTCTAAAAAAGAGTCTTATTGGCTACAAGGCACCTCACTGGTTGCCAAGGAAAGCTGACAATAATTTTATGAGTATCTCATTTTGCTTTAATGTGATCAAAGCCAGAGGAAACAAAAACATGCCACCATCAAATAGGAAAGTAAACAGATGTGTAGAATAATGATGATGTTTGGGTTCAGGTTTCTCCTTCAAGCTTTGTATTTATTACATTTCATTCTGTTTTGATAAGATTGTGAAGTCCTGTAAGTCAAAACCAGTAATAATCTGAAAAACATTTACCAAGAACATTCCAACATTATCACAAGTTATCACATATTTGGTTCGTTTTTGTAAATGGTTAATTTCTGAACTTATTCATCCATATGATTCTATGATCAACCAATTCAACTATGTACAGAAAGGTGTATTAGTCTCTAAATATACATATATGTTAATATGGAATTCAGTTTTTGGTTTCGATGATAATTGTAACCTTTGCATTCATGATGGCATATGTGTGTGTTTGCGTTTGTGACGCCCAGCTTGTAAACACGATATCTGAAGAAGGGAAGGTCGGACCAATTTCATATTGGGTTTGAAGAAGTACCACATAGAGTACAAGAAGCCTATTTTTTTATGTGGAGGTCAAATTGTGAAACCATGTTTTATGCAATATCTGTCATTGTGCATTTATTGTTTGTCACATCACACTGCTTTTCACTGTATTACTAAGATCAAGTATGTTGTACACCCTCACCAAACATAACATCATATTCATGAAAAAACTGCTCATGTTACATCATCGAAACCACAATGCATTTTTGCATTTCTGGTTTGGTTTTTTCCCACTCATGAAAGTAGTCATATTTTTGTACTTTGGAAGACCTTTTTTAAACTATTCCATTACATATTTTTGTCTCTTCGTTTTGCAGAGGAGTGTTGCTCTTTGAACATTCTGATGTGGTGGTCGGTGGTTTCATAGCCGTAGTATTCACAAGCAGAGGTGTCAGTCCCGCTAGGGTATGTCTAATGAATGTTACATTGAATGATTAAGTGGTATGATTTATGTAGAAGACATATCAATTTTTTACTTTTATGCTTTACCGGTACTTTTTATAAGTTTTCTTATCTAATATTTATTAGTTTATACTGTTATATTGTATGGTAGATCGTCTGTAAAGCGCACAGATGCATCTTGCGTAGTGCGCTATACAAGAATATATTTACATTACATTTAACTTGGTACGGTAACATACATTCATTCTTTTTTATTCATTGATCTTTATTCCAGTATTAATGTACAGAAAATTTATAAATAGGATTACAGAAAGAATATAACAATAACAACAGAAAAACACACAAGACTATTTAATATCAGTCGTCTTTTTATAACGTAGGAATCTTTCTTTGCTAAAACAGTGCAACAAGACAATTTCAAGTTGAGAGGAGAATAGAAACTCGTTTGAATATGGAGAAATATTTACAAGTGATACATCAAAGACTGAATTATGTTATACTTTCAATTAACAGATGCAGAGGTAGATGTTCATTACAAGTATTGATGCTGCTTGCTTTATAATCAATGTAATATCAATCATGCATTCTAGTATAATTAAGTTGAAACCTACTTATTCACAGAGAGAGAGAGTTCGGTCTGAACCAAGTATTATCATTCTTATGGTATAATTAGTATCCTAGATTCAAGATATAACTTAAAATAAAACTACTGTGTAGTTGCTGCATAAACTAATACAAAGGGAAAGTGATGTTAGTGTCTACTAAGAACTATTACTCAATAGTCTGGTTTCTGTAAGTGATGGATTTTCTCTCTTTTAGCATGATTTACGATTTACGTTTATTTTGTGGAATTAACTGTTTCTTTTTTGGAGGGAGAAATTTGAATCACAGTTAGTCCGAAAAGGAAGAAATCTAAAATATTTATGGTGACATTTCAATTAATTGTCAGATGGATATTTCTTTAATTTTTTCCCCCTCATATCTGTATTTTTTTCCAGACGAGAGCAGCCGTCATGTTTTTTATCGCTATATTGTCCTTGCTGCTCTTTGATGTCGACCTGCAACCGACGGGAGAAGAACATCGTATCCTTTTTGTACTGGAACTAAATAAAAAGAGTATTTAGGCACAAAATTAAATTCTGTTCGTCGTAGGACCATTAAAAAACACTGCTACCGGCTTAGGTTATATATACTTCTGTTCCTCTTCTAATCTTTGAAAAATGATGCTATAAACATGTCAGGCTCATCAATGAAAGTGGCTGGAAAATCTAGTAAACACACAATCCAGTTGCTTTAGTCAGTTCCTCAGATGTAATGCAAAATGCTAGGAAAGCCATCAGACCTTTATGGCCCAAATAACAAAGTCTGGCAACGACTAATGGTGTTGAATGTCATGAAAGGATGGTCTGTTTTCATATCAAGTTAAAACCAACATGTTTTTGAGTGATTAATTTAAATCTATCAAATTAACATAAATGTTAACTGGACAAACATGAACGTGAACTGGATTAACAGCATGCATTACTAAATTATTCAAGCTTCCCTTTCACTTTTTTTGAACCGTCCAAAAAATGCAGTTTTACACAGATAGAAGAAAAGAGAAAGGTGAATATTTGGTATATGAAGAAAGCAAACTTTTTAATATTTATGTTGGAAATTTTTACCAAGAGTGATAAATTTGCCCTAGATAGGTGAATAAATTATGCAGTCAGTTCATTTGCACAGCTTGCAGTCGTTGGGAGCTTTACCACTTTGGTTTCTTGTTTTAGATTGGACTTTTCTTGTTTTATATTGGACTTTCTTGTTTTAGATTGGACTTTCTTGTTTTAGATGCCCATGGTCATGTATAATTGGAGTTTTTGCCAATATATGTATCAACCTTGTGAAAATTTGAGTAGGATGGGTACTTTAAAAGTCAGGTTTTGTTTGCAGTTGATTTCGAAGCAGTCTCTCGTTGGAATTATTCCTCAAATCCCACTGCAGTGTAGTTCATTAACTAGGAGTAGTTAAAGCTTTATTTCCAAGTAGTGAAGTAAAATCTGTAAATGTTTCCATTTCGCAATTGACTATCGATTAATAATCATAATTATTAATAAAGTTTCTTGTGCCCAAAATATCGACTGGAACAGATTGGTAATCATTCATTTCTTTCCTGACTTTCAATCGGTGAAAAAAAATATTTGAGGGTAAACTTGGTTCGATCCACTTGCAATCTTATCTCAAGTAATTTCTCGATGGGTTTGGCAAAACCTACCGACCCACCTCATAAAGGTCCCTTAAATAAGAAACGTTTTATAATGAACTTTTATTTAATCGATGCTTTAGCATCCTTGACTCGCACTTTCAGCCGAAGGTCCTCACAAGAGTGCTTTGACTCATCTATTCTACCAAGCTGTTTCGTGGCTTGGAGTCTCCGATCATAAGGTAACAGATTTATTATTTCAGTCGTCTGATTTTAGTAGGCTGTCAGTAGATGATACAACCCTGCTTAAAGTCAGTAGTCCACAGTTGGAGCCCCAAATTGGAGTCACCTCACATTAATTTTGAATTTATAATCGTATCAATATGGTGTACAACTGACATTGTTATCTTACATAAACAACGTATCTTTCTTAAATGGTTTCAACATACTTTTACACAAACTTTTAATATTTTTTTTTTTTTGTATGTACAAACTTGTATGTACAAACTTTTGATTATGCTCCTTTTTTGATACTGTCATCATTGTGTATTCTATTAAATCAGTACAGTTACTTTCTGTTTTGTATATAATTTCAGCAAATGTGTCAGAATGTCCTCATAATCAGATTGAAGGATATGCACACTGTCAGCCTTTAAGCTTGTCTGAACTTTCTTCAATTTTTTTATTTATTTTTTCCCAAATTTGTGGAGTAATAAACTTAAAAAGTTAGTCGATTAGAAAAAAAAATTCAAGGCTGTAATGCTGTTTTTCTTCTGCAAACATTTGCAGTTGTATTTCTTAACTTTTGTTAGTTATCAAAGGAGAAGACCCTAATAGGATGGAGAGCTGAAAATCTTTATTCTGGTCACGATTTACTCCATTTGATTGGCTTGATACTTGATTGATTTGATTGAAGCGATACTGTGCACTTTATCAAAAACACACTGACGAATATGTGTCCTATCAGCTTAGTGTATGCGAATATTACAATATCACTGTGAAATTCTGACCCCCCCAACCTCCCCCACTCGATTCACACCACTTACCCTCAGTATGCATTTAGCAACAACAAAAAAAGATATGGTTTTAAGGGTCAATTAACTTTTCTTCACGACAACACAAAAACATAAAGACATTTATCCAGTGTTGCAAACACTCATTATTAGGAAAAACCAGGTTTTGTTTGTGCCAGAAATGTTATAAGAAAAAAAAAAATAAACAGTTGATAACAAATTTCTATCACAACTAGATTTTCACCAGAGGTATTATATTATCTTTCCCATTTCCATCTTTGTTTTCAGGGCGGTGTGCTTCTTCTGGTGCTAACTTTACTGCTGAGCGTGGCATTTAAAAACACGTCAAGGAAGTTATCGGTCGACGTCGGTGGGAGCAAGAGATTGCACGCCTTGTCCACTTTCGTCTCCTCACTTATGTTATTTCCGTGGGCGATGATACACCTGTTTATTCATGAGGTTAGTGGGTGACGTGATGAATCTTTAATTTTTTAATTGTTCATATCTAGTTTGTTATTATCTCTTGATACTAATCATAATTCTTTTGAAAGAATTTATATTTCAAAGATCATCATCATCATTTGTATTATGATTGTTATGATTGTTATTGGTATTATAACCAATTATCAATTACCAATATTACCAATGGTATTATTAATTGTTATTATTATTAATGGTATTATTATTATTGTTATTGGTATTATTATATTGTATGTATTTTAGATCCTCGTGCAAGCAGGAACTCGCGAGGAAGCCATCATTGGCTTATCAAAGCCGCAAGCTGACCGAAGTCAGTCTCTTAGATACATATTTAACTTCCATGATTATGAATTGTCAATTGTCAACAACTCTGTTACTGGACGACATACTTAATCTTGTAGTGACTCGAACTCGGGACCTTATGATTGAAAGGCACCGGCGTTAACCACTGAGCTAACACTCCTAGGTTTATCATATTATTACTATTATTATTATTTTGATTATTATTATTGTTATTGGTATTACTATTATTGTTATTGGTATAAGTATTATTATTGACAAGAAACTATGACAACCAACTACCTAAGTGTATCTTAAGAATGGTAAAACATCTTTATACACAATGATCTCTATTCAGTTTGTAGAGAGTTTGGCATCATCCCTGCTGAATTATAACTTGTCTCCATCAGAAAATCAATCAACCAATCAATCAATCCCATTCCTGTTTTATTCTTTCTCTCCTCAGCAAGGACCGTCAGCATGGTGGCCACTCATCCTCCCACTCGCGTCCATCGTCCTGATAGTGTTTGTCTTGGATTTCTACGTGGAGTCGGTGTGTTCCAGCCGTCTGGAGTCGTATCGCACCGCCCGGTACTCCACGTACGCCCTCTTACTGTCAGCTGTCGGCTTCAGTTTTGTGTGGAGTTCTAGTAGTCAGGTACAGGGAGACTTTCAGATCACCGAACATGCCATCACAGGCGGAGTCATATTAGCTACGGCGCTGTTCCTGTTGGGTGAGTTTTTTATAAGGTTCATTTTTGAAGGAAGTAAATTAAAACTGTGCGAAGAAGAAATATTGACTGAATATTCATCGGGCATGTGAAGATACAGGGGTTTTGGTCCGTGTTGAATACATCGCACGTACCTACCATCTTCATGTCGGTACTCCGGTACCGTTCTTCTCCGGTCTTATACTCTGGTCTTCTGGTCTTCTACTCCGGTCTTCTACTCCGGTACCGTTAATGTGTAACAATGTTATATATGCATCTTTAGCATTGTCCCTTATATTGCACACAATTGGGGTTTATCATGGTTATTAAGATCAATGATAAACTAAGGAAACAGAGAAAGTTGATTGGAAGGCCTGTTCATTAAAAATTACTGACCACAGATGTGGTAAAACATATGTTGAGGCACACATGGTATTAAAGTTGCAATCTGCCTCAATTAAATACCAAAATCTGTGGTTTATTTTGTTGATAAGTGTAGTCTCACATTCTATTTAATGTAACAATGTTATATATGCTTCTTTAGCATTGTCCCTTATGTGCATACAATTGGGGTTTATCGTTATCTTTAAGATCAATGATTAACGAAGGAAACAGAAAGTTTATTGGAAGGCAATTTTCCTATAAATTACTGACCACAGATGTGGTAAACCATATGTTGAGGCACACATCTGCATCTGCATCAAATAAAAACCAAAATCCGTGGGTTTTTTCTGCAGCTACCCGAATACTAGGTCAACCAGCCGAGAGGCAGGGCTCGGCAGGGAGCTTCGTCGGCTACACGAGAGCAGGCAGACCGTTGTATAACATCACCGGCGATGCGCTTCAAAAGACATCTCAGTCCCTAGTGGCCCTCTCCAAGAATATTCTCAGGCAGATCTTAGAGGAATATGACTCCAGACAGATCTTTTACTTCCTTTGTATAAATATGGTAAGTCTCTGACTGAGTGGTTTCGTTTTAAATTTATTGAGTCTTGCAGGATTGAGGATGTGAGATGCCTTCTTATAATATCTGACTGAGGTTTAGAAGAATATACTTGGGTCAAAAAAAGAATTTGGACACTTACTTATATGAAAGAAGAAGAATAATTCTACAGTGTTTGTAATTGAAAATCTAATCTCGAGGTCTCTTTCTTCATAATAAAATTGACATTTGATATAGCGCAATTCCCATGAATAATGCTCAAATGCGCTTTACAAAAATGTAAAAGTAGGCCTAGACTAATACTAATAATGAAAATAATAATAAAAGTTTACCCCCATAGACTTCTTTAAACATAGTGGATTTTAACTCCAATTAGCTTTAAATGACTGAACAGAAGTGACTGTCTGATTGTGATATCCGTGTTGTTCCATAGATTAGGTAAAAACACAGAAAAGGCACGATCGCCTGCTGATTTGAGTTTTGATCGAGGTTCATGTAAAAGATCGAGAGATGTCGAACGAAGCTGTCTAGAAGGTCTATGATCGACAAGCATGTCTCGGATGTATTGTGGAGACTTGTTGTTCAGTGCTTTGTATACCATCAGCAAGACCTTGAAATCAATACACTAGATATGGTTGATTTGAGTGTAAATTATTTTGACGTTAAAGCTATGATGGCTCAGCTGTTGCTGGATGCATTATGAATATTCATGAAATTGTTAAAATATGCACCTCTGTAAACAAAATGCTATTAGGTTGTGGATTTTGACTTAAAGATGCCACCAGAATATACATTTCAGTAGATATTGTACAGTGTCTCTCACTTGCTAAGCTCTGCTTTCGGTATCTGGAAGTGAAAAGTTAAGTGTTGAATTTTTTCGCTCTCAAAATTAAATTATTGACTCACACAGACCACTCTATTTGGCAAAAAAATATAAATTTGATAAAAAGTTTGTTTTGCATCCTGAGAGATGATATTAAACTAGAAATGTAAAAATGTTGTTTTTTTCTTTCTTTCTTTTGCCTGACCACTCATATCTTGTCTCTGTCCACTTTTGGCAGGCATTCACATTTGTTGAACTTATTTACGGTGTTTGGACCAATAGTTTGGGCCTCATATCTGATGGCTTCCATATGATGTTTGACTGCACTGCTTTAGTCTTTGGACTCACTGCTGCTGTCATGTCACACTGGAAAGCTACCAGAATCTTTTCATATGGGTGAGTTGTAACCTCCTTCCTCTCCCCTACCCCAGCCCCCCTCCTCATCGTCTACCATCTCCCTTGCCCCTATCTCTCCCAAGTTCTCCCATCTTCCTTCCCTTTCTCCTCACAAACTTGTTTCATTTTGTAGTCCAGTGGTGCTTTCCTTAAGAGAGTGCTCTAGCTTCCCCCAACCCCTCCCGCAACCCTCCCCAACCCCTCCCGCAACCCTCCCCAACCCCTCCCGCAACCCTCCCCAACCCCTCCCGCAACCCTCCCCAACTCCTCCCCCTCCCTTCACCTCAAATAAAAAGACAAAAAAGGAAAGGTGAAAGTAGTGAAATATTCCGTTTTCAATAAAACACCTGTTCCCATTTGCTATAAAACTTCTCTCACCACCCAAATACACCTAATAAATTCATTTTAGCCTCTGAAGAAGATCCTCCTAGGATCAAAACGTCAGGCCAACTTACTTTTACACATACACTAATAAATTCACATCAGATCATCACATATTCAAAAGAGACTGTTGTTAGTTTTTAAACAAACCTCATAGCAGATGATCCTGCCCAAACCAACTTTGCATAAATTGTTTTTTTGATCACTTTTGGCTAAACAGTTTTTGGCAGAGTTGAGGACCTCTCATGGTGTATGAATTTGGTCCATTTCTGGTTCTCATTTGAGTCATTTGTATGTAAACTGATGTTTCTATTTCTAGACTTTAAAACAGTGATGGCAGATTTTTGAGAGTGTGAAGGATATGTTCCTGGTAGGGATTAGGGTTTGGGGTATTTTCTTTAGAACTAATTGTTCTGTTTCTTTTAATGTAACAGTTACGGTAGAGTTGAGGTTCTCTCGGGGTTTGTGAATGGCCTTTTCCTGGTGGTCATCGGGGTGTTTGTCTTCATCGCCGCAGTGGGACGATTGCTGGACCCACCAGAAATCAATACCGACAGGCTATTGGTGAGTTAGTTTGCGTCAGTTTCACAAATTCACAGAGGAATTCTTTGTGGTAAAAGCTTTATAAATCGGTCAAAAGATGTTAAAAGATCTTTTTATTGTCACCTGATATGATTTGATACAAAATAATGTTGATAATAAATCCCAAGTCAAGTTTATTTACAAGATTATACTTCTATGCAATGGTTACCTGACGGTTCCCAAGCAACAGTTCCCACGCAACAGTTCCCACGCAACGGTTCCCATGCAACGGTAACCATGCAACAGTTACCTGTAAGTAACATGTATTTGGATGATTCATCGCAAACAAACAATTTCTGCCAAACACAACAACCAACATACTGTACAGTAGCCTCGCCGGTTAATACTGTTCTATTTGAGCAAATGGATAGCTTGTGTTTTTCTAGCTGCCTGACAGAATTACAACTGTTTCATGTCCTTTGAAGAT